>MASP02000540.1:14433-53765 GCA_001693025.2 Colletotrichum lindemuthianum
ATATTCGCAGATCTACGGCGCAAATAGCGCCTCAATCGCAAAAGTAGTACTCCAGATCGTGTAGGGTAGTATAGTGTGTGAATTCTGTGTATGCTACTACTATTCCTAAGTCTGGTACTGCAGATGTAGGCTTACAGTCTGTATGTATATACTACTTATATAATAACTGAAGCCTACAGCTAAAATCTAGGCTTATTATAATCCTCCTTTTAGATTTATAGTAAACTCTATATCGTAAGTCTAATAAAACTATCTATAGTATCTTAATTACTTCTGTCTTGGCTGTTTTAGTATATCCTCTTCTATCACTTTATCTCTATTAGCTAGCCTTATTTACTTATTATATATATACTAATAGTTATTCCAGAGTAACTTTTAGACTAACTGTAGCTATCCTCCTTATTATAGTAGTTATAAAAATATATAGATAATAGAGTTAGTAGGAGTATTCTATTTAATTCAGACTTAGTAATTAATTTGCTAGTATATAAACTATTCTTTTATATAGTTAGAAGGTTATATAAAGTTCCGCAGCCTGGGGTAATTAGCTTACAGTGGGATTTACTTTAGTAGATAAGATATTAATATTAGGAGAGTATAGTAAATAAGTATTAGAGGCGTAGGTCCAGGAGGACTATATAAAAAAGATCTAACCCTCAAGCTTCGCCAGACTACTACTGAAGAGGTAGAATTAGGTTATTAGGATTTATTTCAGGCTATTTACTGTGATCCTAACGTCATCCTTTTATATCTTAGTATAGTTAACTTTTATAGTATACTAGGCTAGGTTAGTATTTAAGCTTATAAATACCCTCCTAATAGTTATAATAGATTAGTATTAAAAACTAGTAATAAGTATCTAAAAAGTTAGTAGTTATTTTAAATTTATATTACTAGTTGTGAGGGAGGATTCCTATAGATATTAGTATAGAGTCTGAAGTATTTACTGATAATTAACTTCTAGTGTGAGACTAAGGGAACCTTATCTGGTTGCTAGTATTGCTTGTTAGATAAGTATTATAGAGAGTTGATAATATTGAGGATCCTATTTTAAATAAAGGCTCTGGATTATTCTACTGCTTGAAGGCTATAGGTAAATAGATTATACTGAGGGTTTATAGGTGTAACCTAAGTGTTTGCCTGCAGTAGTTTAATTATATTTAGTGATATGCTGGCGCTGAGGTAGAATTGTAATAGCTGGTTTACTGTTTTGATGAAGTAATTGTTGCTAGAGTTTTTCTATATAAAGTTAGAATAATAGACTCTACTATTAGTCTAGTTAACTGTGAGGTTTACCTAGTGTATATTATTATTACTAATAAGGAATATAGTAATATTTATATCTTATAGGTTAGTTGTTAGGTTGCTTACTTCTCTTTAACTATACTTAAAAGGATTATTATTAGTATTATAGCTACTTTCTGAATACTATAAATTAGCTATCCCGGCAGACTAATAGATAGTAGGGTTTCCTTGCAGACTTACGTGAAGAAGGATATCTAGCTTCTATAAGTCTAAGTATTCTTCTATCTGTAGGATGCTCTCGGTGTTGTATAGGTGGATATTTTCTTTAACTATATATTATTATATTATAGGGTCTTGATAGTTAATTCCTAGGCTTATACTGTAGCAATCTAGGAAATAGCTTTGCGAACTCTCACTATCTATATACTAATCTTCTACTATGAAAGGATGTTTGTTATTTAGTGTAGGTTTCAGCCTTTTACTTAGTATCTTAATAATAAGCTCTAGTCTGTCAGTTTTGATAAAATGAGACTCTCTATTATATTTCTGATTGTAGGGGCTAGGGATAAGGTAGGGTAACCTCTCTATATTCCTGTTCTTTTGCTTATAGCCTCCTATAGGTACTTATGGCGATTTACTAATCTGTGTTTCTAGAAGCCTGCCTCTATATACAGTATACTAGATTGTGTTACAGACTGACTTTAATAAAGGGTTAAGCTTAATAAGTAGCTGCAGAGTCTGTAAATACTTTTTAGAGGGTTCTAACGTTAGTTATACTTTATTTACTGGTATGAAACTTAATATTAATATTAGTATTAGTATTAGTATTAGTATAGTTATTTTAGTTAGAGTGATATTAAAGTATTTAGCTAGGTTACTCCAAATCCGCTATATTTACTTATCTTTATTAGCTTTATTGTCTGGGTGATACTTTATATTCTATACTTTCTATATTATTCTGTCTGGTACTAATATTAAGTTACTAGGAATAGCTAAGTGAAACTTCTGAGTGAGTTTCTCTTACTAAGTAGCTAGTATACTGTTATAATTATAGCCTCTAAGTAGGATCTAGCTAGTAGTGAGGACTTCTTATATTCAGTCTAAAAAGACTATTAGTGAAGTTTACTTAGAGCAGCTGGAGGTTGGTATAATATAAGTTTATCTAGCTATTAAATATTATAGCTTAGCTCTGCCTCCTCCTATATGTAGGTTTGTAAATATTAATATAGAAATAAACCTCTCCTTACTTTACTTATTAGACCACTATATATTATAGTATTATATACAGCTTTATCGTTAGTTTATAAGAAGATCTATCTATATTAAAATACTATCTTATCTATAGAGAAAGAGTAAGATAATAAATCACTCTTATCTATACTCTTTCCTATACTGGATTACTACTACCTGAGGGTTATTATTAGTTTTAATATAGTAAACTAGAATATCTGCTATATAGTCTTATATTATTTAGGTGAAGCTTATACTCTAAATTTCCCAGATTAATCTTTCCTACTACTTAATTTAGCTAAGGAGGTTATAGAAACTAGGAAGGTAGTCTAAAAGCTTATCTGTATTTATAGTATAGTTATTCTAAGTTACTATTGGTTAGAATTAATCTAGTAAGAACTTTATTACTATAATACCTTCTAGTTTAAGTTAGTGAGGAAGCTTATCTATTAGTAGTTTAAAGTTAATATTAGGGTTAGCAGGCTATTTATTATAGATACTAGTTTAAAGAGGAAGTTAGTTATTATAGTTCCTTAGGTATTCTTAATAGAACTAGCTTCTGGAAGGTATTATTAGTAGTGGCTTTATCCTGGTTTTTGGATCTGGAAGTAGGCAGGAGGCTTCTAACTCTATAAGTTACTAGCGGCACTAATTAATACCTAAGGTATATATATTATTAGGGGTAGGTAACTTTATTAAGCTTATAGTATTATAAGGGAAAGTTATTACTAAGTAGATAAGAATTAGGGAGAAGATTAAGAAAGTAATATAGGGGTAATTTATAGGTTTAAACTGTAAGATTAATAAGGTTTATAATAGTAGATATTTTCATTAAGGTAGGTATCTTAATAGGCTCAGGGAGTTTAGGATATTAATATTAGTGTTGAGAGAGAGAAAGTTGAAATATTATTAGAGAGTAAAGGTATCTGGTTAAATAGCCTGTAGGCCTGGGAATATATAGCTCTTAACTAATTCACTTAAGAGATATTATCTTCCCTTCAGATAAAAGGATTCCTTCTTTATAACTAGTCTGGTTTTTAGTAATTTACTAGCTGTAACTATATATTCACTATAGTGAGAAGTATAAAAATATCTCCTCTAACTCTTACCTACTCTATCTCTCTCCTTTATTTATAACTCTCTAGTTTCTATTTTACTTTATTTATAATTAACCCTCTTCTACTATATCTTAGTATAATTACCTTATCCTAAGTAAAAATATTAATATTCCTCACTTATGCAAACTTAGGGAGCTAAGTGCTCTCTATATGATTTATAATATTAGCCACTCTATACCTCAGAAACTGGTAAGTAGTATATATCTGTAGGTTATAATCCTATCAGTTAAGCTGGCAGTAAGTTCCCTATCACTTAGCGTCTCCTTATAAGCTAACTGATTATTAGGTAATTACTAATTTTATATTTCTATATCTTATTATTCCTCAGAAGGAATATTTTAAGGTTATATTTATATTTTAGCTTTAGCTTAATAAGGATCCTTAAGTTATATAAGTAATATTTTAGTATATTTTTATAGGTTATTAGGATTATAAGAGAGTCTATTTATATATTATAGGGATATTTATATTTTGTTGTTAAGTTTTTGTTTACTGGAGTGTTACCCTTCCTGATAGCTTATAGGTTTAAAAGATTCTTAGTTAGCTAGCTATTATATATAGCTTCTTTATCTAGAGGTATAGTAATTAAAATATAGTATCTTGTAGCTACTATAAAGAGTAAGCTTACGCTACTTATAATGATAAAATTAGCTTTTAGGTCTGTAAACCTTATTTTAAGTGTATCTCCCTTTCTAGAACTTTCTATACTAACTACTTCTTCTATAAAACTTAAGGGATTTATAATTTTAAGTATATTAGAGTCTAATAGTGATAAGGTTATAGTTATATATATCTTAATAATATTTGTCAGCTGAGTGGGGAATATAATAGTCTCTTTATATCTAAGTCTAAGATCCCTTAGAGTTTTAAGAAAACTAAAGTGGTAGAAGTAGCTTACTTTAATTTTCCTTACCTCCTTAATATTATTTTTCCTAAGTAAAAGAAAATCTATAATATTCCTAATACTATATTTATATATACTACTTATATTTTTATATGAGAGCTTCCTCTCTAGCTTCCTTAAGATAAGTTACTTTCTTAAATCTAAAAAGATATTAAGATGCAGTAAGAAAGTGTAGTTATTTAGTAGGAAACTCTCAGTTAAGATCTAGAAATAAAGGAAATACTGGAATAAAGGAAATAGTAAATATATAATAGGTCTGTAAATATGAATAGGAATTAATCTCCTAACTATTTTTATCCTTTAATATATTTCCTTAAATATATATTTTCTTATTATAATTAAATAAATATTTCTGCTTTATAAAGAAAAGATAAGAATATTTTAGCTATTAAAACTTAAAGCTAGCTTTTGACTGTTTGAAATAATAGAAATAGTGAAATAGTAATATTACTTCTATAGTCTTCCTCTCTAAAACTTAGAAGAATATTCTAGAATCTAAAGTTTCTAATCTTAAGTTAGAAGAAACAGGATCCCTATAAAATATAAATAGAAAAGAAAATATAAATGAAAACTATCTTATAGGCTTACGAATTAGTATAAGAATATTTTAGATACTGACAGGTAAGAAATCTGGGTTTTAGAGTGGTATTTTAAGATATACTGCCCTCCTTTCCGGACTTAAACCTGGAAGACAAACCTTAAACGTAGGATCCTTCAGTATTAGATTAGTAATTTTTCTGATACTTAAGAAATATATTTATTTGTGAGTTAGTAGTATAGTATTATTATTATTATTATCTTTACTTAGGACTATAGGTTTCTCTATATCTTCTTCCTCCTTAATATCTATTAGTTTTCTTTTAGCTGGAAAGACTCTCTCTAGTTCTAATTTTAGTTTAGATCTGTAAATATCTAGATTAGTAGGTTCCCAGTATCTAGCTGATACTTAAATAAACTTTCGTAATTAGTTTCTACTATAAGTTAAATTTTAAATTTCTTCTCTGGATAGAGTTATTAGTCTGTATAAGGAAGAGTCTAGTGTATATAATAGTATACGAAAGGATCTAGTTTATTAGTATTTAAGCTTACATTCTGATAACTTATTAATAACCTACTTTATATTATAAACTAATATAAGATTCCTAACTTTTAGTCTATCTTCTTGAAAGATATTAGCTTAATAAGTATTAAAACTATCTGTAGCTTTTTTATATTAGTCTGTAATTATCTTTATGGTATTCTCTCTATCTTTCTCCAGCTGAGTAAATACTCTAATCTGTAGTTATAATTCCTCCTCTTTTGTTTATATTGATACTTAGTCTAAAATCCTCTATATAGGCGTTAGTATCTTAATTAGTATAATTATTTTGTATCTATACTTGAGGTAGAAGGGAGTGTATTTTATTAAGGTTTGAACTGTTATCTAATCTGTAAATAGTGCTGTAGGTAGTAGGGAGCGAGGGTTTTTATTACTATTCCTTGCTATCTATACTGATAAAGTATAGGTAATTAGCTGGTGACTGACTTTAATAATTCTGTTAGCCTGCAGGTTATAGGTAGAGGTGATTTGTTGCTTTATATTATACTGCTTATTGAATTTAATGATATGTTACTTGTTTTTAGGGTTGCTATTGATAATAAGTATGTTATAGAGACTATATTGTGTAATAACTTCTTCTTATAGGAATTTTGCGATAGTTTTCGATGTTGCTCTGTTTAGCTATTACGTTTCTAGCTATCCTGTGAAAGTGTTTCTAGCTTTAATGAGGTACTATTTACCTATTTTCTAGACGTCCAGGTTAATATAGCTGAATGGATGCTCTTATGGAGTTGTGAAGCTGTGAAGGTTATTAGTATATTAAGCTTAATATAATTAATAGTCTAGATAATGTTTTACTATTTTACAGACTTTCTTATATATATCTGTTTAGTAGTATTAGTTAGTTAGCCTGCGAAAGACTACTTCTTAGTTATAGTGTCTGCTTTTATTATATACTGTAATAATAAGCTTCTGATAAATTATGGGATTATCTTTTACTTACTGTAGTGTTAGCTTGTGTGGGGTGGTTCTAGTGAAGAGTAGTTGATTATGTAGTTGAAAAGTTAATATTTTATGCCTGAAGGCTCTGAAATAGGTTAGGTTAATACTAAGTGGCCTCTTCAGAGTTGCTAAGTAGTAAGTAATCTGCTGAAATTTATGTAACTAGGTTTGTGAATTGCTTAGTATAGCGTTGGGGAGTATTAGTTCTGGGTCTGTATTACTGCTGGTGGCTGGGGTGATATCTATATTAAAGACCTTCTTAATATGCTGCCTGTTGCTAAGGGAGTGAGTTCTGTTAAAGAAGGCTTGAGTACTTACGTCTATAAAGAAGATTTACTTATTAATTTAGTTATTAATATTTCTTTCTCCTGTGTTATTAATTTTGTTAGAAGGCCTAGAAGGTTTCTAAGATAATCTATTAGCTACTAAGTTTGCTGTTCTGCTGATATGATAGACTTTAAAGTTAAATATTTATATTTAAGATATCTAGTGAATAATAAGGGCTCCTGGAAGATCTGAGGCTGTATTATTAAGCTGAGTTATAAGTATCTTTATATCTATTTCCAGTAAAAAATACTAGCTATATAGATAGTTACGAACTTGTTTTAAGGTTTTTAATATACTCTGAAGCTTTTGTTTTCCTGCGTTATAATTAAGCTCTAGGCCTGTGAATAAATTATTTTTATAGTGGGTGATAGTTTTCTTCTGTTTAATAAATTATCTAAAAACTGCGTCCCAGTTAGTTCTACTGGTGTTTACTGTTAAGTAGATTTAGCCTCCCTCTTAGCTGTAGTTAATAGAAATAAGTATAGAAATGCTGTAAAGTTTATCTTATAGCTAGCTTATTGCTGTCTTCTGAGGGTTAAGCTATTAGAAAGGGATATTCTTCTTGAGTAAGTTATTAAGTAGCTAGGTAATAGTGGAGTAGTTTTTTACTTAAACCTGATAGAAGGTAGTAATACTTAAGAATAAATAGACTTTAGAGATATTATAATATACTTTCCACTCCTTGATTTTAGTGATTTTAGATTTTTTAGGCTGTTAGCTATATATTCCACAGATATAGCTTATAATAGTGATAGTTTTCTATACTTATTGTGATTTAGCTATTATAATAGTGTAGCTAGTAAGCTTAATGTTTACTAGAATCCTGTTAATATTCTGAATATGCTCTAGGATATACTTGTGAATGCCTGGGTAATGTGGGTTGTTTTCTCTATTGTATATTGTTATTAGCTTTTTGATTGCTATATTATCTAGGAAAGTTTTATAATAGTTGGGAATTAAGTTATAGAGAATCTTTATTATAATCTTTATAAACTGGGTAATAGAGTTAGTATCTCCTATAGGTAAAGTATAGTACTTTAGTAGACCTAATAGGGTTATAAATATAGTTAAGTTTCTACTCTTTAGGTTAAGAGGGATCTAATTGTAACCTGAGAAAATGTTGAGAAGGAATAAAAGTTTGTATATACTGAAATCTTCTGAGAATTTATCTGCTTTAGGTGGTAACTCTGTATCTTGAATTGTGACGTTATTAATTTTTATAGCTGAGTTGATAAGTTTTATCTTGCTATCTTTCTTTCTGATAAGAAAGAAAGGATTTTGGTATGTAGTATAGTTATGCTTCAGAATTCCGTTCTGAATGTGAATTCTGAGGATCTTGATAATGTTTTTAATTAGTTCCTTAGGGATTAGGATAGATCTTACTTACTATATTTTGTGTGGGATAGTCTTAATTATTTGTGGCGGCGTTACTAACTTGAGTAGCTTACTATAATAACTGAAGTTGTAGGCTAGATCTTGCTTTTATGCTTTTAGGATTTCTGCTAGAAGTTTTTTCTCTAGTTTATGTAAGTAACTTACTGAATTTATAATTTTATTTAGATATTTTAAAGTTAGACGTTCCTCAGTATTAATCTTTGAAAACTTTGGTGTGATTATGTCTGTGAATTGTTCCTTGGGACTGCTTTTAATAATTTTCTTTACTTCTATTTATGCTTTCAGTTTCTATTTAGGGTTACCCTCTAGAGTTATTCTATTAGATAGTATATTGTTAACTGGGTTGATCTTCTTATCTTTTATTTTATATATTATGTTAATATTCTCGACTGGTTCTCTTTGTATGTCTGCTGTTACTGTGTGTTTAGTTACGTCTGGGGAGCTTTCCTCCTGGTTATTAAATATAGTATTTAGTGTTATTATTATTTTCTGGCTTTTGTAGTGTAAGCTTTTCTAATTCTTCTTCCCTCTTACTAAAGCTTGCTATGCTGATAGTTTAGGTTTGTGAAGGTTATAGGGATATTTCCTATTGTAGGATAGGTAGTTTAAATTATATTTTCTAAGAGATATAATAATATAGTAAATCTTCTGGATTTTTAGCTTTATAGCTTAGTAAACTGAAATCTCTAAAATTTCTTGAAATTTCTTTTCTAAGTTATTAATTACTATAATAACCTTTTTATTATTATCTAGCTGTATCTGAACCTCTTCTGGTATTTAGTCTTGCGGCTATAGCGTGAAATCTGCAAAATCTGAATTAAAGCTAGGTAGTAGTATGTCTAACTTTTCTTCCTCCTTTTTCTTGTGTTGATTATCTCTTCCTGTAAAAGAATAGCTATCTGCTAATATAGAGTTATTAGTAGAGGCTACTAGTTTTCCTCTCCTGTAGGAAGAGAAAAGCTATATACTTTTTGAATCTAGTTAAAACTGCTTATATCTATAATAATGTTATGGAACTTTACTGTTAAGTTAAGTATATAGAATGACAGTAGGATATTTAGTCTGTTATTTCCAGACTAAAGTATATTTATAATCTAGTTTGGAGTGTAGTTTAGTGTTATTCTGGTCTTGATAATAAATAGAGTATTTAAAACTAAATTTTGTGTGGTGTAATTTTTAGGCGTGATGAAAAATTCTATATTAGAGATATAGTAGTTGCCTAACTAAATATCCTCTATTATTATTCTAGTGAAATTAGTTATGTGACTAATATTAGTGATACTGTGGAGATTTAGTTTTATTAGAGTTATATAGGATTATAGATTAGCTATCTGTATATATTCCTCTGAGATGATATTAATTGTAGAGTCTATGTTAATAATTCTATAGATTTTTGGGCCTACTGGGCCTGTAAATTGAATATTGATCTAGAAATATGTTATAATAAAGTTGTATACTATTGCTAGGGTTGTTGTTATCTGGTCTACTGTAGAGATAATTTTAACTGTGGAGCCTACTACCTTAATATTTATATTATAATTCTGAATAATATTACTGGGTTAGGTCTGTGAATATATTTCTCTTGTGTTATTAGGTGTTCTGGAGGGTAGAGAAGCTGTTACTGCTTGTAGCTTAGTATATTTATCATTCTAGCGTTCTATCTACTTATAGATTGCTTAACTCTACTTCCTAACTTTATTGTAGAGTCTTATAAAGGTTTTATCTGTAGGAAGAAAGATATTCTAAGTTTCTTTATTATTAAGATAGTTATTTATAACTGTTTTTATATACTTATAGCTAACTTGAGTGTATGTAGGTTACTTATAGTGAAGTAGCTCCTTAGGAACTGAAACTTACTTACTAACTTTCTTATAATAGATATAGTGTGTGAGGTTTTGGTTCTTTTTACTGGTTGGGATTGTGAATGTAGAAATCTTATTCTTACTAGCTTTCTGAGTAGGCTGCTAGTGAGGTGGCTCCTCTATATTAGGTAGTATTTTTTTATTATTAGATGTAAGTTCTGTCACTCTTATGCTCTTAAATATCTATGTAGTTGCAGGTTTATAGTGTGTAGCGATTAGGTCTGTAAATATAGTAGTTTTTGGCTTATGTAAGTTATATAGTGAATAGTGGTTATTAGTTAGCTTTATTTTCTTTACTATTTTAATCTCCTTGGGAGTTATTCTCTCTGGAACTTTTTTTAAAACTGTATTAATATACTTTATTGGTGTGGGGCTAACTACTATAATGTCTAGAATTATGTGAATATTTTCTATCTAGCCTCTCCTCTTTTTTGGTGCTGGCTGGTTTTTCTGTAGGATTTTTGTAGGGATAGATATTATTAACTGAGTTTAAGCAGTCTGGCGCTTATCCTGAAATCTGGTAGTAGTAAACTGCTGTTACGTTTTATTCTGGATATATTATTATAGTAGGCTCTAGAAGTTAGTAAACTAGGTTTACCTATAGGCTAATATTACTGAAGCTACTAGGAACTACTGAAGCTTCTTAGTAATAAAGAGAAGAATTACTTATAGTTAGGTTAGTTACTAGTTTATCTATTAAAAATAATATTATTTTTAATTCTTTCTGGATTCTAGTGGATCTGCTTAATATAATAGTAGTAGTTAAGTATATTAAAGTAGTAGATACTTTTAGAGGTATACTATAATAACTACTAGTATATAAACCTCTAGTAGCTATCTATTCTATACTAGTAGTATAGTGTGGAAGTAGTTAGTATAAATTAATCCTAATATTTATTATTTTAATAACTAGGTTAATCTTGAAACCTACCTCCTCCTCTCCTATAAGGCTAGTTTCTATAGTCTCTACTATACTAAACTACTAAATCTGTAGTATAAATTACGTAATTATTATAGTTATTTAGCTTAATAGTATATAATTCTGCTACTAAGCTTTAAGTCTCTCTGAAGTTATCTATAAGTTCTTATAAGTTAGTTTCTATTTTAGTAATAATTATCTAGTTGAGACTTAAGTTTTTGAATTAGCTTAAAAGCTACTTACTATTAGGGTTAAGTTTATCTATAACTATATTAACTTTCTTAGTAATTTTTATAATTTTAGACTAGGAAGCTATACTTATAGAAACTGCTGAAGTTCCTATAGGAGCTAGCTAACTAGTTAATTACTTAAGGAAGGTCTAGTTACCTACCTATTAGGTTAGTGAACGCTTAAAAGAATATTAGAATATCTTAATTAGCTGAGGGATCTTATAGTGAAGGTTTCTAGTGATCTCCTTAAGGGATTAAAGTGGGAGTTAATATAGAGAGATATAGATAAGATTAATATTAAGTAAAGTAATATCCCTATAGATTCTCACTCTCTCTTAAAAGTTATTTATAGTAGTTAGATAGTTAACTACTCTAGATAAGTTATTAGAAGCTAAGTTAGTATTATAGCTTATAATATAAAGTTTCTTATTAGGATTACAGCTAGCTATAAGGTTTATAATATTATAGATATTTATTAGAGTATCTCTAGCTGCCTGCTAAATATATTTATTAGTTACTATAACTTTAATAGTATATTTATACTGTATATTATAGTAAAAGGAGACTTTAGTAACTATCTTATGCTCTAGCTTATATAATATTTTAGATATAGTTTTATAATTATCTAGAAAGTTAGAAATATTATTACTTATGAATTTAGAGGTATTTTCAGACTAAGGAACTATTTTTATTATTATTAGTTGGGTGGATTGAAGCTTAGAGAGTATTATAAAATTCCCTATAGTTATTAGATAGTTAAGTAAAATATTGGAGATCTTAGGAGTAGATACTTAATAGTTTTAGTCTGTGTTATAGTTAGATAAAGAGGTATTACCTGATTCCTCTGGAGTGTTTATTATATAAAGTTAGATCTTCTTAAAGGCTGGACTATTAAAAGACAGATTAGTAATAGTTAGCTGGAGAAGCTTAGAAGTTTTCCTCTTGTTAGTATTTAACTGTTTAGTAGTTATTATAGTAAATATTGTTTTTTTGGTTGTTTTTTGATTATTAGTATATAGTAATAAAGTAAATTTTAGTGTTATATAAAAAAGTAGCTATTTTAATTAGGATTAATCTTTCTGGTATTTTTTCTTTAGGTTCCTCTAAGTGCTTTATTCTTATCTTTATATAATGTTAGATCTATAAATTTATTCTTCTCTTTTAGATTTTAATATTAGTAGTTTAGATTTATATTTTTTATAGCTTTCCCTATTTTACTACTTTTTAGTTATAATATATTATATAATATTTTTATTACTTTTCTGTAAGTTTTCCTATTTTATAAGTAATCTATTTCCTTATTAACTTACCTCTTCTTATATTATTTTACTATTTCTTAATAAGAGTTAAGTAGGGTAATTTTATTAGATTTATCAGTTTTGTAAGATTTCCTTTAGCTTAATAAACTATTCTGGATTTTCTGATTTTATATATAGTTCTTCCTTATTTTTTTTATTATATTATTATAAATTAGATATTACTTTCTAGGCTAAATTAGAAGCTTTACTTTATTTGTATAAAAAAGATAGATATATTTTTAAGTTCCTTATATTACTTTTAGGATCTTTTATATTCCTACTAATTTACAGTTAGAATATAGCTATTATTCTTTATTATTTATTAGTATTAAGTCTATAAATAAGCTTATTATAATTATATAGAACTTAAAAAGCTCTATTTATAAATCTTAAGGTTTTTAGTGTTATCTAGCTAGTTAAGATAATACGTTATATTATAATTTTTAACTTTAACTTATCTAAGATAGTATAAGAGTGTCTCCTTATCCTGATCCGTAAGGGACTAAAAAGAGATATATCTACCTCTAGATACTATTAAAATAGACGCCAGCTGCTTAAGCTGGAATAACTAAATAAATAAAATAAAATAACCTCCTCTAAACCTAATCCTTAAGTAATAGAAAATAGGGGGAAAAATCTAGAAAAATATATTAAATTAAGAATGCTATATTCGCAGATCTATAGCGTACATAGCATCTTAATCGCAAAAGTAGTACTCCAGATTATATAGGGTAGTATAGTGTGTAAATTCTGTATATACTGCCACTATTCCTAAGTCTAACGCTACAGACGTAAGCTTACGGCCTGTGCGTGCGTACTCCTTATATAATAACCGAAGCTTATAGCCGAGGCCCAGGCTTATCATAATATAATATCAGTAAATAAACTTATAATAAATTTAACTTAAATAGTATTTCTTAACCTAATAAGTTTTTAATTAATATTATTAGAACTATCTAAATTAAACTACTTAATTTCCTAGAGACGCTAGAACCTATATAATAAAAATTAAAATTCTAATTCTTAAAGAAAGATCTTAGTAGTAGTAATATAGAAAGTAAGTAGACGGTAGAATTTATTAACTTTCTTATAAGAAATAAAGATCTCTAATTAAGTTTATATTTCATATAAGAGATATTATTTAAACTTATTACCCTAAGATAAAACCTAAGCTGCAGCTACTAATATATAGAAGTTAAACTAAAAGGATATCAAAAATAAATTAAATTCTACTGGAACTAAGGTTAAAGCTTAATAACTCTAGCTTAAAGTAAAAGGAGGTTTACTAAAACTAAAAGTTAAAATACTATAATAATCTCTAAAGTTACTAGTAACTAGCTAAGAGATAGAATTCCAGCTAAAAGGTAATCTAGTTATACTTACAGTTAGATAAGCTTAGATAATAACAGATAGTTAAGTAGGCAGTAAGATAGCTAATATTTCAGTAGTAATATACTTTAAAATAACTAGTATCTAAATAATAAAGTTAGAAATACTTTTATTCTTAGGAAATATTACCTTACAATCCTTCTACTAACTTAAATTTAACTTAAGTTAAACTATTATTCTTATATTCCTAACTTACATATTCTTAGTCTATAAAAATTAACTTTAAATCTATATTTTATACTAAATTACTTACAGAATTATTATTAGGTATTTTGAAAACCTTAATAAATCTTTTAAACACTTTATATATTTACTTAGATATTAAAGTATAGGCTTTTTAGAAACTATTAGTATACTAATAGTTTCTTTCTAAAAATATATTAATGTCTTAAACGTTATTTAAATAATAATAATAGCTATAAGTAAAAATAAAACTTTAAATATAAATAATATAAGAAACAATTTAGAGAGGTTAAATCTCTCTAATAATCTTAATTTCAGCTAAGTAAAATTAATATTCAATTAAAATTTTATATTTTGATCTATTCTTTCTGATAGATATAGTTTTCTTAGAAGTAGTAAACTTATTAAAGTTAGTTAACTAATATTTTATACTTTTAAGCTAATATTTTAGATTCTTAATCTTGAAAGATACCTTATAATGTTTAATCTAAATAGACTTTCTTATAGATACTAATATATTCTTATAATATTTCTTAGGGTATTTAATAGCTTCTTTAGCTTTATCCTCTTCCTCTTCTTTAAACTATATAACTTTATCAGGATTCCCTTTAATAAATTTAAACTTCTTATTCTTATTCTTAACTAATAGATTATTAGTAAAATTATCTTCCTTATTATCAGTAGAAGAAATAATAACTTATACTTTCTTAGGATAATTAAAGTAATATTTAATAATAGTAGAAGTAGCTAACTTCTTAACTAAAGTAGCTAACTTCTAAATAACAATATTCTTAATATTATTAAACTTAGGTAATTAGGTAACTTGAATATAGATAAACTAAGCGAAAAGTCTCAGAAATTAGGAAACTAAGCAAAATATATTTTAATAAAAACTTATGATTATAAAGTTTAAATTTCAGACCATTACTAAATAGTAAAATGCAGATTAAAAAGTTAAAAATATACAGCTTCACTAATTTACATTCAAATTATATAGATAAAGTAAGTTTCAATAAAATTAGTAAGTTTAATAATAAAGTTTACTATTTAATCTACAAAAAAGGAAAAGTTAATATTTAAAAAGGAAGTAAATAAAATAAGTAGTTACTAAATATAATACACTTCCTCAAAAGACTAACGAATAGATTCTCAAGTTTCAAACATATTATTAGAAATAAAGAAATAACGAAAATAACGAAAAGTATCTGTTGAAAAATCAAATTCTATTTATTAAAAGAATTCAAGTTTGAAGTTACAAAGTATCTCCTTTAACTAAGGAATATACTAAGTGAAAATAGAAATAAACTAATTTAAAACCACACTGTCTGGATCAAGATATAACAAAATCCTACTATTAACCTTGGAAATAATATTATAAGAAGCTTCAGGCTATATACTTAAATATTAATAATAGTTAAAATAAATTAAATAAATTAATATATAAAGTCTATAATAATAATACTTACCACTAATAAGTAGAACTAACAGTTAAAGTTATTAATTAGGAAAATAAAAACAATTAATAAGTGTAAATAAAGTAGAGGTTTGCAACGCTTATAATACTAAAGTAATATAATCTCGAAAGAAGCTAATAGGTTACTTCTACTAAATATTAATACTAACTATTTTAAAAACAAAACTATTATAATAGATTAGTTAAGAAACGTTATTTCTTTTATTTTAATATTCAAAGAATATTTTCAATATCTATCTACAGTATTTTATTTATTAAATATGCTATTTGGAGCTTAAAGTATGGAATTTCATCCAGCGGTTATTCCACTGGGGAGGTATATAAGAATAGGTACAGTATTTATTCTGCTATTCGGCTATTCCAGCTTATATAAAGCCTAACCAGCCTATTTATACACTTTCAAGCGTTCTATTCTAGTTTAAATAGATTATACCTTTTAATAACCTATATTCAGACTATATACTATACTATTTGTTTATTATAATATTATAATAGAATTATCTAGAAACTATTATAGGTAGCTATTAATATACTATTAGAATATAATAGAGATATTAGTAAGTTTAAAGAAGTATACTATCTATTTAAAGAAACAATAATATATCTAAACAGCTATTTTCTTTTAGTTTACTTTATTATTTCTAATTCTATAAAAATGAGTAATAATATTAAATTTAGTATATTAGTAAACAATAATAATCCTCCAAAGAGTCTTTAAAATAAAAGGAAGAAGGTAACAATTTTTCTTTATAATCATATTGAAAACTTTATAATCTATATAAACATATATTTCCTTACTTAAATTCCTTATTAGATAAATTATCTAGAATCTTCTTAAAAAATAAAAGCTTCTTCTATAATATATTATAAAGGAATCTCTATATAGCATTTAATGTTTATTTCGTATTATTAGAAACTAGTAGAATATAGTAATTTATCTTTAGTTAGTTAGAAGGCAGCTAGTTTACTAAATTTAAATAGAAAGAATCTAGTAAATCCTTTAAGATATATATAGAAATATAATTCCTTAGATTTACCTCTACTTTAAAAACTAACATTTTCTTAATATCTATAAACCTAATAAATATAATTTAGTAGAAACTTAGTATATTATTAATATATTATATAGTATATTAATAGATAAATATAAATTAACTAATATTAAGTAGATAGACTTAGTGGATTTCCTTAAGTTATACTTATTTATCTTAGTATTTTAGATAGATTATTATATTATTATTTCTATAGATTATTTATTAAACTTCAGTATTATAAATAATATAACTATTCTCTAATTATAGCTACCTAAAATATAGAAGTAACTAGAGGCTCTCTATAATATATATATACATTTTCTATATATAGTTACTAACTTCTAAAGCTAAAATAACTATCCTCTAGATATTACTAAATAATAACTTAGTAACATATTCCCTTATTCATCTTTTTAACTTATTAACTAATAGAAGGTAAAGTTTCTTTATAAGAAAGATATTAATAATTATATAAATAGTATAGCCTATATTAATAAGTATATTAATAAAGTAATTGTTATTAATTCTAACTTAAATAGTAGCTAGCTATTAGTTACTTACCTATTTCTGTTTTTATTATTTTTCCTATTCTATTACTTCACCTTTATTAACTTTAGACTTTAACTTCACTCCAAAGTTACTTTTTTCCCAAATTCCTACAATTATTAGGTAGGAAAATACTATTTCCCTAGTTATTCTTAATATAATTTAAAGTAACTATAACTTTTATAATCTTTTTATTAACTTTCTTATACTTCTATATTATATAGTTTCTATATATATAATTCTCCTTACTATATCTAAAATATTAGTAAGTATTCCAATAATCCTTAAAGTATTCCTTAGAGGTAAAAGAAAAACTACTAAAGCTTTAATATTATTACCACTTTCTAGTTATATTAATTACTGTAATATTATCTTTAATATTATAAGTGGTAGATCTTCCTTAGAACAACGAATAGTAAACTAATATTCTCTCTATATATTTAAGCTTCTAAGTTATATTCTAAAACTTAGATAATTAAAGTTCATATTTTATAGATAAATTAACTATAATAAGTAACTTAAATATCTGGAGTCTGCCTGTTAATATTAGTACTTATAATATTGCTTGGGTTTTTTAGGAGATATTAATATTCCCTATTATAGAGGTTATAAAGGAATATTTAGGATCCGCTATTATATTACTCTGGTTGCAGGTGGCCGTATAGATTTGAGGGAAATTCCGGTTCTATTATGAAGAATATAGAAGAGCAATAAATTATAGAATACTTAGCTTTTGCAGGCTTTTTATTTTATTCTATTTTCAAGAGGTTTATGAAAGTTCTTAACTCTATAATTCTGATATTTACTTTTAGCTATATATATTAAGCTTTAGCCTTATTAAAGCTTTTACTATATAAATTACTACTATAAATCTTCCTCCACTATAAAGTTAAATATTATAACTGGAGGTATAATTATCTATAATAATAGGTATTTCCATTACTATTTAAATTAGGTATAAGCTAGTATTAGTATAAATACTGTTACTAGGTAAATTTTACAGTTAGAACTATATATAGGATAAAGAGCTTAGGTACCACTATACGTATGAAGTAAAAGTAACCAAATAATAAGTAACTTCTTAAAGTAGGAAAATAAACTAACCTCCAGTAGAAAAGTCTAAATTATATTCAGCTATATATATTCTCTAATATGAACTAAAATCTTTTTAAATTAAGGTAGAAAGATAATTAGATATTTATTTTCCTTCTATCTAAAACCTTATAACTAAATAATAATATAAAGCTAACTATTTAGATTTAGATAAGCTTTATTTTAGTATCTTAAAAGACTATTGAAATTAAAAAGATTCTCTAGTTTTTCTACTCTATAGGACGTTTTAACTATTTACTAGAAACTGAAATCTAAATAAAAGTAAACTAAATATTAATATTTCTAATTACTATTAAGGAAATAGTAATTAGTTTTAAGTTTAATCTTTAATTATTAAATGTATATTTAATATTTCTTTTACTTACCTGAACATTTTAGAGGTAGAAATGGAAGCTTTCTTTAGTAATTAGTTACTAATAAAACTATAATAATATTATTAGCTCTAAAAGCTGGTATCCTAATAGATATTATTCTAGAGATTACGGGAGTATCCTAATATAAGTTAGAAATATTAATTATAGTATCTATCTTAAAATTACTACCTACTATAGTATTTTTTCTTACTGATTTATATATAAACCTATTTATCTTCTAATAGAGGAGACTTAAGATATTTATAACTACTACTAAAGTAGTTTACTTACAGAATTACTATTTATAAGAATATTCTGAAATATCTTAATATTCTCTATTATTCTTTATATTAATTAGTTAGTTACCTATTATGTAATATTATATTCTTAAAGCTGTACTTAACTAAATTATATATTTAACTAGTGGAAAGCTATACTTTATCTAATATTATCTATATAGTAAATAAAACTAACTTCTAAATATATAAAAAGCTAAACCTAAGTTTATTTAACTGGAAGATAATATAAAATACTATTTATTTAAGACTAAGAAGTAAAAAAGAAGCCTTTATAAATATATAGAAAAGTCTGTATATATAATACTATATAGAGTCTACCGAGGCTCCACCCAGGCGAGAAAGCTAGCTTCAGATACCTAGGTATAACTCTGGCTGAATATCTGAATATAGCCTATAATAATAATAAGCTTAAAGTTAAAGTTAATATTATTCTAAATAGTAAAAAGAAAGTATAAGGAAGTAATATTATATATTTAGTAGTAATAATAATACCTCCTAAAAACTTCAAGAGTATATTATTGAATTAGATATCTTACCTTATTAAGAATATTAGAGGGATATATTATAGCTAGATATCTAAAGTAGCAATAAAGTCTCTATATTTTTGTATCTCTATAAGGTATATAGAGATAATTATTCTCTCTTATTAAGAAGTATCTATAGATATCTCTGTTCTTGAATAATAAATATAATTCCTTTATTTTAGTGGAGTTTATTATTTGGTTACTTTTACTTTATATCTATAGTGGTATCTAAGCTTTTTACCTTATATATAGTTCTAACTATATAATATACCCAGTAATAGTATTTATACTAATACTAACTTATAACTATTAGATTTATTCTAATATCTAAAAATATTAAGAATACTTCATCTCTATTCATTCTTATAGAATTTATAGATAATATACTAATATTCTTATATAAAAAAATTATATAACAGAATACTCTTTATATATATATAACATTTATCTTCTCACTTTTAGTAGTTTATAAGTAAATATAATAACTATATAAAGAGTCTATTAGTTTACTTTAGATTATTTATATTGTAATATATATACTGCAGTTATAATACTTTATATACTTGTTAGTTTAATCGTCAGGGTAATCGCACGCCGTACGTGATCTTATCGTACGGGTGCAAACTGGTGTTCTGGTATTCGTTGTTGTTATTATTATATTATGTGGCGCGCGGCGCTATGTAAGGCTCTAGATCTATAGTATAGTAATTGCTTACTAATTGCTATACTGCTAGGCTACAGCTGGCGCCAGATACCAGGCACCTATAGCTAGTAAGCTATAGAGAGTATACTACTATATATATAGCAGTATATATAGTTACTATATACCCTATAGTATAATATAACTGACACTAGTAACTTTTCTTTTTATTATATACTCTAATACCTATCTATTTATATGAAAAATAGTATCTTTTATAATCTATACCCTTTATCTGAATAACGTCCGAATACTTATTTATCTACTCTACTTAAGTTACTTATCCCTCTATTTAAATAGTTATATAGTTTAAATTGATAAATCTCTTGAGGGTGTAGTTTAGAATGCTTTTTATAAAAGTATTAATAATATTATTATCTCTATTAATCTACTGTATCTTATAGAGCTTATAGCGCTTATATGACTATCTTAACACTATAATATTAATTATCAGATACTTCTCTTTAGTAGTGCTAAGTTTTATAAAGTATTTATAAAGTGAGTATAAGTTAGTATATATAATAGTTAGGATCTGAGGGAGCTTTTAGTAGTTAAGAATTTTCTTAAGTAATATAGCTATAATATAAATAAAGTCTATATTAGCTATTATAATATAGATTTCTAAAGTAAGTATATTCTTAGTAACTTTCTTACTTTTAATAGATAAGTAATATATAAGGTTACTATAGAGGTTAAACTAACTATTACTAGTTATAGTCTTTTGGCTTAGGATTATTATAAATTCCAGTTAAGATGAGAGATTAGTGTTATTAGTAAAAAAGCTGTTAATAAAAACGTAAAAGTATGTTTTAGAGAGGTTAAGTAGTATAAAGTTAAAGTTTCAGTTAAGATACTCTATTTACTACTTAAGCTATTTATTAAGTATAGTAGTATTATTACTTGAGGGTTGTTGCTTTTACGCTGTATGTGAGAAGTTAAATAAAGTCTCCAGTTAGTATATAGAGGTAAGGTATATATTATATATATATTATTTAATATATACCTTCTTGAGTGCTTTAGGTGTAGTATATATATTAATAAAGGCTAGCTTTTACCTTTAATACTTTTAGTATAAATAGAGGTAATTACTATAAAGTAATAGGATACCTCTATTAAATATAAGGAATATAGTCTCTAAGAGTATAATTTTAGGCTTTACCTTAAATAAGGTTTTTTTAAGCTTTTTATCCTTTTAGTGAGAGAATATTATATTAGAGAGGCTAAGAATATTATTAGTTTATATACTAATGAGGTTAAAGGTGTTATTTTAAGTGTGTGAGATAAGGAGGTATAAGTTATATATTAAAGTCTCTATTTGTAATTACTCCTTGTACTATGTAGAGTAAGTTACTTACTAGTGGGTTTTAGTTTTAGTGAGACTATAGAGTAGCTTAATAATAATTATTATAGAGTCTAGAGGATACTACTCTTTAAGGTGTAAGGATAGATTAGTTATAATATACTTTATAAGTTCTATTTTAGCTTAAGTGTAAGCTTAAGTAATATTATAAAGCTATATTATTATATTTTTATACTTAAGGAGGGTTAGAATTATAGCTAAAATTAATTACTAGCTACTTTATTAGATTATTAGTAATTATATTAAAATCTCGAACTTACTATAGTCTCTAAAGCTTTAGATTATAAGTTTTAACTTCTTATATACTTTATTAGTATTTTTATTTTTAATCGTATTAATAATATGAGATTTAAAGTGTTTATAGTTTTTATAGAGGATAGGATTATATTAGATAATCTTTATAATATTATTATTAATAATACTCTTAACCTCCTTTTTAATTAACTCTTTAAATAGTAAGCTAGATATTATAATTACATTTTTTACGTAGAGGGTAAGTAAGAATACTAGATCTAATTACTTCTTAGTTATAAGATATACTATAAAATAAGCTTCTTATTTAAACTTTAGAGGTAGTAAACTAATTATATACTTATATGTTATATAATTTAGAGGTATTAGCTTAATCTGAGGTATTTAAGGTTAAGGTAGTAGGTTGCTAACCACTTAGGGAGGGAGGGTATTATTATCTTCTATAATAGAGGCAGTATAAGGTGTTAGCTGTATATTTAGAACTTTAGGGATAGTTGCGGATGAAATTAGAGTAGCTACACAGGATTGTAAGTTTCTGTTTGCCGTTAGGTTGCTTAGAGATCCTTAGCCTAACTGAGGGTTAGTATATGGAGCTATAAGTACTAGCTCTCGTAAAGCTATAGTTTTAACTGTATTATTATTAATTTTTTATTTGTTACTTTTGAAATACTGTTTTATAGCTATTAATTGAAACTCTTAAGGGTTATAAGGAAGCTTAAGAATATAAGTCTTACTATAGGTAGTAATAAGAGGGTATAGCTCTTACTAGCTTTTTTTCTCTCGCTATATATATATAAGAGTCTGGAGTGGAAGGGTTGTCACGCGAGAGGTATTAGGGTTATTATATATTGCTAAAGTAGTGTTAATAGTGCGTTTGGTATGCTTACAGCAGACTTCTTCTATAGCTTTATATATAGCTTAGGTTTAGGTAATAATATCTAGAGAGGAAGCTAAATTTTCTGTGAGGTATAAGTATACTCTAAATATAAGCAGGGTAGGTATAAAGCTATTCAGGTTAGTAGTGTTATTAATTATTTTGTATACTACTTAAAGAGATACTTTTTAAGTAGTAGTAGGAAGCTTTATATAGTAAATCTTATATATATAGTAGAGGAGTATATAGTAATACTTAACTTTACTAATATTGTTATGCATTTTAATAGGTATAATATAAACTATTAATCCTATAGTCTTCACCTCTAATCTGAAGTCTTTAGATTAGAAGGTTATATTTATATTAGTAGTAATATAATTGGGAGGATTTTGGTATATATTAATTTAATATACCTTGAGGGCTTTTTATATTATTTTTACTAATAGGTTAGATAGAAATTAAGTAGTGTTAAATACTATAGTAATATTAATAATATAAAGTATATTATAGTTATTAATATAGATAATATTAATAATAATCTTAAAGTTAAAGTTAATATTATTTTAGATAGTAAAATGGAATTATAAGGAAGTTATACTATGTATTTAGTAGTAATGGTAGTACCTCTTAAGAGCCTTAAGAGTATACTATTCAACTGGGTATCCCACCTTAGTGAGAATATTATAGAGGTATACTATAGTTAGGTATCTGAAGTGGTAGTAGAGTCTCTATATCTCTATCTCTATAAGATATATAGAGGTAATTATTTTCTCCTTATTAAGAAGTATCTATAGATATTTCTATTTTTAAATAATAAATATAATCTTTTTGCTTTAGTGGAGCTTATTATAGATATTGTTGAATGTAATACTAAAGTAATCTATATCTATAAGGTAGAGTAGGAAGGGTATATTATATAAAACTACATAAAATATAATAATACTAAGTAGTATAAGTATATTAACTATTCTAAATATTATAATAGGAGTAGCTTCTCTAAAGTATATTATAACTAGTTTACTTTATAGAGGTATAAGAATAATAGAGAGGATAACTAACTACTTTAATATAGTAAACTGGAAGTATCCTACAGTTGAGAAGCTAGTAGTACCTAAGTTAGGCAAAATACCTTAAAATGTAGTATTTAAGTAGTAGCTTTTAAGTATAAAGATATATATAGAGATAGTAGTATTATCTATAAGTTTGCTGCTAGTAGTGACACTTTTAGTAAGAATATAGATTATTACCTAATCTTAGAGGATTCCAGTAATTTTACTTCTATTAAGAGTAATAGGTTTCTCACTATAAAATAATATGAAAAATATCTCTAGGGTAGATCCTACAGAATAGTTTTCCTTAAGGTTAATACTTATTTAGTATTATATAATAATATCTCTATTAGTATTAACTTCTAGTGGAGCCTTGAGGCTATTATTATTAAGATTGTTAACACTTTTATAATTTATAAGGAAAGTTTAGTATATTACTGTAGAATGCACCTTAGGGTTAGTAATTAATTTATACCTATTAAATAAGGTATATCTCTCCTTAAAAGTATACCTTATAGACTAATAACTAGGTTTACTATATATATAGCATTTTTAATTAGTATAGCTATATATAAATATTGGAGGTAGGTAATAGCCACCTAAAGCGTAAAGCTATATATATATAGAGGTATAGCTATAGTCTGAAGAGTTACCTTAAGGTAAGTTATATATATAGTTAGTCTAAAATTGATTTCTAGCTGCCTTCTGGTAGTTATTTTTATTATCTTATATATATTACACCTTTTAGATTAATAAGATATTACTTATAGTAGATCTTAACTGGTTATAGAGACTCTGGGAGGTTACTGCGGAGCTAAAGAAAGCTAACTAGCATTCTAGTATACTACAGTATATGTTTATAAGCTAGAGGCGGAGGGTGTTATCTGTCTGGATCTTAGTAGGAAAGACTTTTTAGATATATATAAACTTTAAGATTAGAAGCTTAAGAGCCTCCTTTTTACTTTTATTAAGGTTTTTAGTAATAACACTTTGAAAAATAGTATTCTATTAGTTAGAGAGGTAAAGCTGTTAATTCTTATTATTCTTAAAATAGTTCTTAACTTATTAGACTATTTAGTTAAATATAAAGTTAATATTTAAATTACTTAAGTGGTTAAAGTAAAACTTAAGAGTATTATTCTTAAGTATAATTAAAAATAGTTTTATTTATATATATTATAAAATACTAAGCTTAAAGTAGTAATTATAAAAGATATAGATTTTTAACTTAAGGATATTATAGAGGCCTCCACTATACTTTATACTTTTATTATATAACTTCGTGAGGTCTATAGTATATTTAGCAGATATATTATTAAATAGGGTAATAATAGTAGCATATAGAGAACGTTCTTAATATTTAGGTTAGTTTTAACTGGGATTTTAATAGTCCTCTTAATATTAGTGAAGCTCCAAGATAGTTAAATAGGAGGTTAGTAAGACTATTGGTTATAATAGAAGTCTCTCGCCTGAGGCTATATATATATAAGCTAGCTAGTTTAGTAGTAAGTATCTCTCTTTAACTACTTACAGTAGAAGTATTATTAATATAGTATTTTTAATTTTTAGTTAAATATTATAGAGGGGTAGAGTAAAGTGTAACTTTTCTATAAGGAGGTTATTAACCTACTCAGAATATTTCTTAAGGTTACTTATAAGGATAATATAATATTTCAGTATATTATTAATCTTATTAAGAGTCTATAGGGTAAATTCCTCTTACTAAGTTAGCTAGTATATTACTATAAAAATTTAATTACTATCTTTATTAATTTTAATATTATAAGTTATAAAGTAGTTTCTAAAGTATTAAATTATAAGGATACTAGTAAGCTACTAAGTTACTATAGGTTAATCCTTAAAGTTACTTTTAAATATCTGAAAAAGTTTTAAGCTATAGAATCTTATATAGATATAGAAAGCTATTTAGTATACTAAATAGATAGAGATTTTTATAGAGTCCTCCTCTATAATAATCTTATAGTTAATATTAAGAATTTAGCTAAAGAATACTAAGTTAAGATATTAGTAGAACTTTATAGATATAGAGATACCTAATAATATTATTATTATGGGCGTAAGGCTACCTGAGGCAGGCGTCTCACTTATAGGGGTTAATTCAGATATTATTATGAAAGTGAGAGAGGTGTAAAGTAAGAGAGGATTGTTAATATTACTAGATTTATACAGAGAGGAGTAGGAAAAGAGTTTTTAAGAGGCTATATAGATCTCTCGAGAGGTTAAAACTAGAGATACTATAAATCTCTAATACTAAAAGTCTGGTAATAACTTAAAGAGGGTTATTACGTTAGTTAAATATACTCCTATAAGTAACAAAAATAATTATAGTCATTAGCTTTTTAGTAGTTATTATTAGGAAGTTACCTTATTTTAATATTAAAATTAAGTATAGTTATTAGTATCTTAATAATAGCGATCTGTAAGGAGTTAGTATATAGTTTAGAGGCTCCTGGCGAGGTCCTAAGGTAGGGAGGGTCTGAGGTATCTAAGTAATAATCTTATAATCTTTCACTTTATATAGACTTTAGGTATAGAGTTTTATAATTACTTCTTCTAATATAGTAGGCTTTACTGATCTGTAGTATAGTAGTATAATAGTTATATTAACTACTAATCAGTATTAGTTTAATTATTAGGGTAATTACACGCTATACGTAATCTCGTCATATAGATGCAAACTGGTGTTCTGGTATTCATTATTATTATTATTATATTACGTGGCGCGCGGCGCCACGTAAGGCTCTAGATCTATAGTATAGTAATTACTTACTAATTGCCACGCCGCTAGGCTACGGCTGACGCTGGATGCCAGGCACCCGTAGCCAGTAGGCTATAGAGGGCATGCCGCCACGTACGTGGCAGCGCGTACGGTTACCGCATACCCTACAGCATAGCGTAACCGACAATACTGTAATAGATACTATAGTATACGTTACACTATAGCCTATATACTCCAGTTACAGCGCCCTTTACGCTGTAATAGATACTATAGCGTACGTTACGCTATAGTCTGTATACTGTAGTTTTAGAGCCTCATATACTGTAGTTATAGTAGCCTATACGCTATAGTAACAGCCGGAGGTCCACTGGAGGTCCACTAGAGATTCCCTATAGTAACAGCTAGAGGTTCAGCATAACCCTTCTATAAAGAACCTTCTATATCTCCACAAATAACAGTTCGATATTACTAATAATACTATCAGTATAATCACCGAGAATTCCTCTATTTGATTATTATTATTATAACCTTTTGTATAAAGCTTTTACGTTAAGAAAGCTACTTTTATTTAATAACGTTTCTCCTGAAATATAGGTCTTTACTATATTTATTTTCCTACCTATTCTAATAGGTTATAAGTCCAGCTTTTCTTAACTTAAAGATTCTTTATTTTCTTACTTTAAGATTATCCTTTCTTTTTTCTACAGAAATTCCTACCTTTATTCAATTTTACAGAAAGCTAACTATATTGATTTCGATTCCAACTTTAAACTTCAAACAACTTTATAAGGAAGAAAAGAATATGAGTTAAATTTATTTAACTTAAAAGATACGGAAATATATTAAAGTTTAGATTTCTGACTTTCAGTTTATTCTATAATTTATATCTCTATCTTTTTAAGAATCTAAATCTCTGAGTTTTAGTTAATTGTATAAATTATATCTCTATTCTTTCAGAAAGCACTAAACGTTTTATACTATACTATAAGACCTGCTATTTTATATAGTCTTTTCTTTAGAGTCTTTATTTATATTTTAGTAGTTTATTCTACTTAAACTATTAATTATAGCTAATATTAAAAAGATTACTATTCTCAAATTAAAAGAAAGTAATAATTAAAAGGTCTGGTCTATTTATATTAAAGCTTTACTTATAGGTAAAGATATTTATATAGACATAACCTCTCCTATTACTTTACCTAACGAGGATAAAAATAAAAAACCTTTAAGTTATATATACCTATACTGTGGGGATAGCCTTTTAGAAGTAATTAAAAATAATGTAGATGTTTTTTAAGTATTCAAGTATTTAAAAGAACCTTATAAGCCCTTGGGATTTACTAACGAATTCTTAATTTATAAAGAGTTTTACAATACTACTTTAGGTAATTATAGTAATATAAAAGGATTTCTAAATAAAATAAAATAATTAGCAGATATTTTATGCTTTAATAAACTGGAGTTATCTAAATAGATAGCTATAGCTTATATTTTAAATAATCTAAATTCTAATTATAAAGATTCTATTACTTTTACATCTTTAAGCTTTAGGTTTAATAAAGAAGCCTATATTTTAGACTTTTTATTCTCTAATCTATCAGATAAATTTAGAAGAACAAACACTGATACTTAAGTTAATTATACTACTTAGAAAAAGAAGAATTTTAGAGGTACTAAAAGAGTATATAAAAAATAAAAAGAAATGTTTTGCAAAAACTGTAAGAAGAATAATCCTACTGAAGAAAACTGCATCTACCTTTACCTGAAAAAGGCTTTAAGTTAGTGGAAGAATATACCAGCCAATAATAATAATAAAAATAAGATAAGATCGAAAGTAAAAAGTTTCGAAACAGTTAAAATTACTACTAAAGAAACCGGAAGAACCAAAGAAATATAAGAAGAAATATAATAAGAAGAAGAACAATCTAAAATATCCAAAGAATTTCTTAAAACAGAAAAATTTATTTCTAAAGATATAAATATTAATATTTTTTCTGAAGAAGAAAATTAACTTTTTGAAGATATAAGAAGACTCTAGGAATCCCCGAAAAAACAAGATAATAATAATAAAGCTCGAGGTCTTTTAAGAAATTAACAAATATCTGGAATTCCTAGTAATAAGGTTGAAAATAAGAATTATAAAAAGATTAGTTTTTACTTGATTATTATAGCTATAATTTATATAGTAAGAGACAAATTTATTTTATTTAATGAAAACTTAGTTACAAAATAGATTAAGTGGGAAAATACTATCTACCTTATAGCGAAAATGATAGAAGATTTAAATATATCTCTAAAACACCAAGCTTTCATATTAAAAGAGGTTTATTATATTTTGGAATTAAAAGTTAATTTACTTTCCTAAATAAAGCTTGATTTAATAAATATTATATTAATACTTTCGTAAAAACCTATACTTTATAATATGGAAACTAATACTACTTTATTAGTAGGATTTAAAAGAAATAACTTATATAAATTATATATTCCTATTTTACAAAACGATATTATTCTTTCTACTACTATATTAGAAAATATTCAGCTTTTATATAACCATTTAGATTATGCTGATATAAAAGCTATGAATAATATGAAAGATAATATATTAAATTTATCTTATAATACAAATAAAAAAGATACTCTTTCTATTTATAAAGTTTACATTAAAGGAAGCTTTAATAATAACGTTAATAGAATAAATAAAAAAGAGACTTCGAAACTTTAATATTTAGATTATATTAATTTAGATTTATATTAGTCTAGAACTCTGATAACTTATAATGGATATGATAGATTTATTCTATTTATAGATAAATCTGCTAGGCTTACTTCGGGATTCTTATCAAAATTCAGGTCTGCTGAAGAAGTTTCAGAAATCTTTCCTAAATTTAAAGAGTTAGTAAATAATAATAATAATAAAAGAAAAATATAGCAATTTAATACAGATAGTGGTAATAAATTTACAAATAAAAGAATAAAAGATGTTTAATCTTATTCTGGTATTATTTATAATATTTAAACTGCTATATACTTATAAAGCTAATAGTTTAGTTAGAAGAGTAATAAGAACTATTATAAATAAAATTAAAATTTTAATTTATTATTTGTGAGAATATAGCGGAGGCTCCTGGTAGGGGCCTTTTTACATTATACGGAGGGTTTGTGAGGAAGCAAAACGGCTTATATTCTTATAGCTGAAATGCGGAATATACAGGATATTTAAACACTTAAAACGTAGTCTTTAGGCTGTAGCCTGTAGCCTAGTTATGTAGCTTATATAGCCACACGTTTTATCACACACCTCCCCAGGCGTAAGGATTACCTTACATCTAAATAAAAGTATTCCCAGTAGTTTATCTAAATATAAAAATATTTAAATAACTATTTTTAAAGTAAAAGTAACAGAGTATTAAGCTATAAGTAAGGAAAACTTTAAGCTAAAGTGAGAGCAATAGAGCCTTTAAGCCCTCCAGTATTTATATAAAAGTAATAATCCTAAATAGTCTCTACTATCTGAAAATAGCCTCCCCTAGCCTTTTTAAATACTCTAAAAAGTAGAGGGACTCTAAATATAGCTCTTAAGTATCTCTAGTATTCTTAAGACTACTACCTTCTTATTTATTACTTAGAGATATATAGCCACTCAAGATTAAAATATACAAAATATAAACTTAAAAGTATATTATATAAAATATAACCTTCTAAATTAAATAAGATTACTAGAAATATCCTCTTTAGAGTAGCTCCTACTTACTATAATCCTTACACTCTATATATCCTATCCCACTAGTAGTAATAAGGATATTATTCTAAATATTTAGTTCTAATAAAGCTAAAACCCTACTAAATATTTATAATATTTTATATATAAAACCTATTTTTATAATACTCTAGAAAATATACTTAAATATTAACTATTTATTAAAACTATTATAAAAAGAAAGAACCTTTAAATTCTTTCTAGACTGTTAGGATAGCTACTTTTAAGGTTAGTATTTTAATTACCTTAAGTATATAATCTGAATAATATTATTATATTAACTTCACTTTATAATTTAGCTTCACTAAGGTTCCTTATCTAGACTCTTCAGTCTTCTCTACCCCTCTAGATATATTAAATACTTAAGATATAAAATATATCTAAAAAGAAGTTTATTAGATATAACTACTATAGACTGAATCTATTAATATTACTAAAAAAATATCTTTTTATAAGCAGCTAATCTAAGTATAGTAGAAGCAGAAAGGTAAAGAGTGGAGTAAAGTTAAAAGAGGGAGAGGTTACCAGTTGAAAACGGCGTAGTAAGGACGCCTAAAAGGCACCCTCAAGAGGTTAACTATAATATCGAAAGGTAATATAGGGGCGCCTCAAAATAGGTAGTATTATATATACGTCAAAAAGAAGGATTAAATAGAGATTCTCACAAGTATAGACTATATATAAATTAATAATAAAAGAGGATAGAGGTTATTAAAAGTATCTGAAAACACTATAAATTAAGCTAAACTAAACTTATAACTGTGAGAATATAGTGGAGGCCCCTAGTAGAAGCTTTTTTACACTATATAGAGGGTTTATAAGGAAGCAAAACAGCTTATATTCTTATAGCTAAAATGCAGAATATGCGGAGTATTTAAACCCTTGAAACGTAGTCTTTAGGCTGTAGCCTATAGCCTAGTTACGTAGCCTACGTAGCCACACGTTTCATCACATTATTCAAATTTACCTTATTATTCATAGTGGGATAGTTTAATAGCTTTTATTTATATATATTATAGAATATCTTATAATTCCATAAACTTTAAAACTTCCTATAAGTTAAAGAATAAACTAAAGTCTAATATAAATAATATTAAAGTTTAGAGAAATCTTGATTATTATAAAAATAAAGATCCTAATACTAACAAACTAAATACAAAAGCTTATAAAGAAGCTATTATAACTTACGGAAAAAATATTTATAAAATTTAGGATTTTAAGAAAAGAAAATCTATTTAGTTAAGATATATAAAGATTCTAGAAAATACTTTTTATACTTTAGAAAAAGAGTTACCTTTATCTATTACTTTAGAAAAGGATTCTAATATTAATAGATCTAGTTAACCTAATATTAATCTCAATTTAAATATAAGTAATTTTATTCCTTCTAACATAAATCTAAATACTGAAAATAGTAGTAACCTTTTAATAAATCTAAATACTGAAGCTTAGAAAATAACAGAAATAAATTCAGAAGTAAATCCATAAAGTATTATACTAGTTTATCTGAAAGAAATAAAGTGTTACGAAATAAAGTAGTTGCAGTGGGTTAGTACTGCCTATTATAGAGGCTATGCTGCCTTTAGTAGTCTATAATAGCTAAAATGTGGTTTGTTATAATAAATAAAGATATAGAGGAAAGAAGACCCCTGCGTAACTACTATTACAGGATTTTTATAGTGATAGAATAGCTAGTTATATAGCTATATATATATATATAACTACTAGAGTTAATATATAATAAATACCCCTAGTTTAAAAAAGAAGTTACATTCTTATAGTTTCACTTTCCTAGTCTAAATTACTACATTCTAAGTAACTACTACTATTACTAGTATTTACTATATCGTCACTAATGTAAATATTAGGATTATTACTAGTATAACTTATAGTTATATTACTGATATTATTAGAATTACTATTACTACTGTAACTATCAGGTGTATTATAGTTGCTAGCGTCTACCTTAATATCACTATTAGGAGTATTAGAGATATCCGGATCGAAGTTTTCAGTATTATATACCTATTCAGTAAATATAGGTGTCAGGCTATTATCGTTATTATTATTATCGTCGTTATTATCGTCGTCGTTATTAGTATCGTTATTGTCGTTATAACTATACGGAAGGTAAATGCCAGTACTGCTCTTACCTTACGTAGAGGCGTAACTGGTGCCCCGCGTTCAAGTAGATGTCATAGATCGCGTAGAGGCGTAACTGCCGTTGTTGTTAGAGGCAGCGTAACTGCTGTTGTTATTAGAGGCAGTATAACTGCCGCAGCTGTTACGCATAGAGGGGGTCGCTCTAGTTAACGACGTTAATTGCCGTAGCTGTGGCTATAGTTATTATAGCGTTGATTGCTATAGCGTAAATCGCTGTGGCTATTATAGCGTAAATTGCTGTAGTGTTAACTGCCGTGACGGTTGCTGTGGTTAATGTGTGATAATATTGTTATTACTCTACTTTTGAGCTAAAGTATGTTAAATACCCCACTTTTAAGTGGAGGTCTGTATACTAATCTATTTTGTCTAATTAGTCTGATTAGTAATTAGATAAAGATAATACTATTAATAAGAGGGAATTAAGGAAAGAGAAGAAAAAGTAATAGTTATTTTCTATCTCTCTAAACTAATAGAGAGGAATTTAGATTCTATAAATATTATATATAAGGTAGTTATAATCCTCCTTAATACTAGAGTAGCTTTTACCTCACGACGTTTTTAATAAAAATAACGTAACGTTAGTATTAGTTATACTATACTATAAGGTATATAGTAACTATATATACTAGTATATATATAGTAGTATACCCTCTATAGTCTACTAGTTATAGGTATCTAGTATCTGGCGCTAGCTGTAGCTGAATAGTATAGTAATTAGTAAGTAATTACTATACTATAGATCTAGAGCTTTATATAACGTTATATACTATATAATATAGTAATAATAATATTAATAACTAGAATACTAGTTTATATCTGTATATTAAAACTATATATAGTATATAGTTACCCTGACGATTAAACTAATACTAATAAATAGTTAACCTAACTATTATACTACTATACTACAGATTAGTAAAGTTTATTATACTAAAAGAAGTAATTATAAAACTCTATATCTGAAGTTTATATAAGGTGAAAGATTATAAGATTTATTACTTAGATATTTTAGACTCTCTCTAGTTTAAAGTCTTACTAAAAACTTCTGAATATATACTAACTTCTTAAAGAGACTACTATTAAGAAATTTAAATTTATACTCTTACTCTAATTAAGTTAAGATTCTCTCTATAGTAATACTAAGGAGTTTAAATTTATATTCTTATTATTACTAACTAAAATATATTTAGTAAATATAATAACTCTCTTTAAGTAATATTAGATTCTTTTAGTATTAGAAACTTATAATATCTCTAGCTTTAACCTCTTAAGAGATTTATATAGCCTCTTGAAAACTCTTTTTCTACCTCTCTCTATATAAATCTAGCTAAATAAATAATTCTTCCTTACTTTATATCTCTCTAGTCTTTATAAAAATATCTAAATTAATATCTTTAGGTTAGATATTTACTTAAAGTATTTCTATACTAGTAATAACTTTACTCTTACGTATTCCTATATTAATAAAGATTTTTCTTTACTTAGATCTAGAGTATTTCAGATAGATCTAAGAGATTAACTATAATTCTATTATTATAAATAATATTAGTAAGATTAATATATATTTAAGATACTAACTAGTTTTTTATATCTAACTGGAGCTTTATAACTAAGAGTTTGTTTTAAATATTTTAGAGTAATGTTATTAAATAGCCTGAAGTAATATAGTAACTTAGTAATACTAATACAGTCTACTACTTTAGAAACTACCTTATTATTTATAATATTAAAACTAAACTGAATAGAGACTATATTTATTTAATTTTACGCTAAGTTATTTAGCTAAATAATTTTACCTTATAGATTTATCTAGAGATTAAGGAATTTTACTACTAATTTCTCCTATTAAGGAAGAATCTCCAGAAGTTTCTAAAATAGTTAGATAACCTTATAATAGCTAAATAATATATTCTATTACTCTCCCGTGAGATGTAACCTAAGGCTGAAAGTTTAATATAAATAATATTCTTACTATAAGTAGTTAAAGAAAGATACCTACTACTTACTTAGCCTATTTATATACTTATAGCTTAAGGTGAGAGATCTCTATTCTAACTCTTAATTTTACTAACTTTCTATTTCTCTATATTAAAGTCTCTATAATAATAAGAGGATTACTAAGATTATAACTAGTAGTTATCTAAATAGTATAAATATCCCCTATAAGCTAACCTTACTATCCTTTTTAATAATATATCTACTAAATATATTATAGACCTTATAAATTTATATAATAAGAGTATAAAATATAATAGAAGCTTCTATAATATCCTTAAGTTAAAGATCTATATATTCTATAATTACTACTTTAAGCTTAATATCCTATAGTATATATAAGTAAAGTTCTTTTTAATTATACTTAAAAATAATATTCTTAAGTTTTACTTTAACTACTTAAATAGCTTAAATATGAATCTTACGTTTAACTAAATAGTCTAATAGGTTAAAAATTACTTTAAGGATCATAAGAATTAAAAGCTTTATCTTTCTAACTAGTAAAATACTACTTTTTAAAGTATTCTTACTAAGAATCCTAATAAAAGCAAAAAAGAGGCTTTTAAGCTTCTGATCTTAAAGTTTATATATATCTAAAAAATCTTCTTTAATAAGATCTAAATAGATAATATCCTCTACCTCTAACTTATAAATATATACTATAGTATATTAGAGTATTAGTTAGCTTTCTTTAGCTTTATAGTAATCTCCTAGAGTCTTTATAACTAGTTAAGATCTACTATAAGTAATATCTTATTAATCTAAAAAGTATAATATATATCAGATAAAAGAAATAACTACTAGAAGGTAGCTAGAGATCAGTTTTAAACTAACTATATATATAACTTACTTTAAGGTAACCCTTAAGATTATAGCTATATCTTTTTATATATATAGCCTTACGCTCCAGGTGGCTATTACTTACCTCTAATATCTATATAAAACTATACTAATTAAAAATATTATATATATAGTAAAACTAGTTACTAGTCTATAAAATATACTCTTAAGGAGAGGTATACTATATTTAATAAGTATAAGTTAACTATTAACCCTAAAGTATACTTTATAATAATATACTATATCTTCCTTATAAGCTATAAAAATATTAATAGTCTTAATAATAATAGTCTTAAAGCTATACTAGAGGTTAATACTAATAAATATATTATTATATAATATTAAATAGATATTAACTTTAAGGGGGACTATTCTACAGAATTTATTCTAAAGATATTTTTTATATTAGTTTATAGTAAGAGGCGTATTACTTTTAATAGAGGTAAAATTACTAGAATTCTCTAAGATTAAGTAATAATTTATACTTTTACTAAAAATATTACTATTAGTAGTAAACCTATAGATAGTATTACTATTTTTATATATATTTTTATATTTAAAGGCTACTACTTAAATATTACTTTTCAAGATATTCTATTTAACTTAAACACTGCTAGTTTCTTAACTACTAAGTACTTCCAGTTTACTATATTAAAGTAGTTAGTTATCCCCTCTATTACTCTTATACCTCCAAAAGGTAAACTAATAATAATATATTTTAGATACACTACCTCTATTATAATATTTAGAATAGTTAATATACTTATACCGCTCAGTATTATTATATTTTATACAGTTCTTTATAATATATTCTTCCTCCTCTATTTTATAAATATAGATTATTTCAGTATTATATTTAAAAATATCTATAATAAGCTCTACTAGAGTAAAGAAATTATACTTATTATTGAAAAATAGGGATATCTTTAGATACTTTTTAAGAAGGAGAGAATAATTATCTTTATATATCTTATAGAGACAGGAATATAGAGATTCCACTACTATTTTAGATATCTAGCTATAATATACCTCTATAATATCCTCACTAAAGTGGGATATTTAGTAAAATAGTATACCCTTAAGGCCCTTAAGAGGTATTACTACTACTACTAAATATATAATATAGCTTTCTCGTAATTTTATTTTACTATTTAAGGTAATATTAACTTTAATATTAAGATTACTATTAATATTATTTTTATTAATAACTATAATATACTCTATATTATTAATATTATTATAGTATTTAATATTACTTAATTTATGCCTAATTTATTAGTAAAGATAATATAGAAGGCTCTTAAAGTATATTAGGTTAATATATATTAAGACTCTCCTAATTCTATTACTACTGATATAAGTATCATCTTTTAATCTGAAGACTTCAGATTAGAAGTAAAAACTATAGCATTAATAGTTTATAATATATCTATTAAAATATATAATAGTATTAGTAAAGTTAAGTATTATTATATACTTCTCTGCTATATATATAAGATTTACTATATAAAACTTCCTACTACTATTTAAGAGATATTTCTTTAAGTAATATATAAAGTAATTAATAATACTGCTAGTCTAAATAGTCTTATACTTATACTACTTACTTTTAGAGTATATTTACACCTTACAGAAGATTCAGCTTCCTCTCTAAATATTATTACCTAAGCCTAAGCTATATATAAAGCTATAGAGGAGGTCTACTGTAAGTATACTAAATATACTATTAATATTATTTTAGTAATATATAATAATCTCAATACCTCTTACGTAATAAACCTTCTGCTCCAGATTCTTATATATATATAGTAAGAGAAAAAAAGCTAGTAAGAACTATACTCTCTTATTACTACCTATAGTGAAACTTATATTCTTAAGTTATTTTATAATCCTTAAGAGTTTTAATTAATAGCTATTAAATAGTTTTAAAGGTAATAAATAAGAGATTAATAATAGTATAGATAGAGCTATAGTTTTATAAGAGCTAGTATTTATAATTTTATATACTAACTCTCAGTTAAGCTAAGGATCTCTATACAATCTAATAGTAAATAGAAGCTTATAATTCTATATAACTACTTTGATTTTATCTGTAGCTATCCCTAAGACTTTAAATATATAGCTAATACTTTATATTATCTCTATCTTGAGAGATAATAATATCTTCCTCCCTCTAGTAGTTAGTAATATACTATAAGTAATATATAGACTTTAGATCTAGCTGGAAGCTGTAAGTTATATAATCTGTAAGTATATAGTTAGTTTACTACCTCTAGAGTTTAACTAAAAAGCTTATTTTATAGTGGATTTTATAGCTAAGAAGTAGTTAGATTTAGTATTCTTACTTACTCTCTATATAAAAAATATAATTATAATATCTAGCTTACTATTTAAAAAGTTAATTAAAAAGGAGGTTAAGAGTATTATGAATAATAGTATTATAAAGATTATTTAATATAATCTTATCCTCTATAAAGACTATAAGTATTTTAAATCTTATCTTATTAATAAGATTAAAAATAAAGATACTAATAAAATATATAAGAAATTAAGATTTATAATTTAAAACTTTAGAGACTATAGTAAATTTTAGATCTTAATATAATTACTAATGATTTAGTAGAGTAGCTAATAGTTAATTTCAGCTATAATTTTAAATTTCCTTAAATATAAGGATATAATAATATAGCTTTATAATATTACTTAAGTTTATATTTAAGCTAAAAGAAAGCTTATAAAGCTTATTATAGTTAAATTATCTTTATATCTTAAAAAGTAGTATTCTCTAAACTTTATAATAATTATTATTAAGTTACTTTATAGTTTTATAGAGACTGGAACCTACTAGTAGGTAATATATTCTATATATTATAAGGAGGAGTTATAGATAGAGATCTTCATATATAATTTATATCTCCTTATTTTATGAACTTAAAATAATATCTTTAGCCTTATTAGTATATAAACTAATAATACTCTAAGTCTCTCTAATATAATATTCTCTTACTGAGAGGATAAGGAACTTAAAAGAATCTTATTTAAAATGAAGCTTAACATTATATTTTTAAAGATTATACCCTTTATATTTAATAGAGGTATCTCATTACTTTATAGTAATTACTTCTATTAATACTAAAAGTATTAAAGGTAAAAGCTAGCCTTTATTAATATATATACTATACCTAAGATACTTAAAAAGGTGTATATTAAATAATATATATATAATGTGTATTTTACCTTTATATACTAACTGGAGGCTTTATTTAACCTCTTATATATAGCGTAAGAATAATAACTCTTAAGTAATAATACTACTATATTTAATAAAAAGCTTAAGTAGTAAATAGAGTATCTTAACTAAAACCTTAACTTTATACTATTTAATCTCTCTAAGGTATATTATTATACTTTTATTAATAGCTTTTTTGCTAATAATACTAACCTCTTATCTTAACTGGAATTTATAATAATCCTAGGCTAAGAGATTATAACTAGCGATAGTTAGTTTAACCTCTATAGTAACTTTATATACTACTTATTTACTAAAAATAAGAGAGTTACTAGAAGTATATTTATTTCAGAGATCTATATTATAGTAGTTAATATAGATTTTATTTATATTATAACTATATTACTTAAGAAGATCCTTTAGCACTAAAAGCTTCCTTAGATTCTAACTATTATATATACTAACTTATAATTACTTTATAAGTATCTTATAAAGTTTAGTATTATTAAAGAGAAGTATCTAATAATTAATATTATAGTGTTAAGGTAGTTATATAAGTACTGTAAGCTTTATAAAGTATAGTAAATCAATGGAGATAATAATATTATTAATATTTTTACGAAAGATACTCTAAACTATATCCTTAAGAGATTTATTAATTTAAACTATATAACTATTTAAATAGAGGGATAGGTAATTTAAGTGGAGTAGATAAATAGATATTTAGATATTATTTAGATAAAAGAGTATAGATTATAAAAGATACTATTTTTTATATAAATAGATAAATATTAAAGTATATAATAAAAAGAAACGTTACTAGTTGTGAAGGGCTGGCCCCACAGGGGCGTAGCGTTGCAGCTAATAACGTCTCGGCCTTCAGTAC
>MASP02000541.1:0-125995 GCA_001693025.2 Colletotrichum lindemuthianum
CCCCCCCCCTTTTTTTTTTTTTTACATAACTTTTTCTTTGTTAATTACATATTTTTCGTACAACACACCCACGAACACGAACAGATAAAAGCCCACGGGATTCCATGACGAACAAAGTCTGTAGCATTCTTATGACAACGGGGAGGAAATATGGATACGCGCGATATTTGGAGCGTGATGGAAGGGTGGATGGTGGTTACGACTGCATTCTGATCATTACTACTACTACTCATTGCTCTGAACTGGGAGGCGGAATCGGCTTCCTCGTGGCTGATTTGGCCACCCCCGGCGTTTTTGTGCCTTTGTCAGGGTACGATGCTTGCTTGGGCTGGAGGCGGGGGAAATCTCACGGGCTTCCCCCTCCCTACACATTTATTGGGTTGGAGAGGCCTAGCCTTGCTCTTCTTGCTCTTCTCTTCTTCCACTTAGCAACTTGTTCTCGTCGAGGCATCTTCGGTGCAAGGCAACCTTTCCCAGAGCCCGGGATACACAAGAATATACCCAAACATATCATGATTAGAAACTCGATTCCTGCGGTCTACATCCACTATGCAAAGCGTGTGCAAGACTTGAGGCGAAGCTCTCAGGCGTGTGCCCTCGGAGACAGTACACGTGTGTAAATGTGTTGACATTGTCCGATATGGGGGTATCTACGTAGCCCCTGTTTTCTCTGCCGTAACCCAAAGCTCAAGCTGCATGTCATCTCTGTACGCCCCAAGTATTCCAGTGAACGGGAACACTTTCTTGAATATGAAAGCCCGCCGAAGGTTAAAAAAATAGAAAATTCACCAGTCGGGTCCCGACCTCGCTCCGCTCTACGCCATGCCTAATAGTTGCCTTCCTCGTCACGGCAACATCTTACCGGGCTTCCCATAATCCCGGCGTCTTTGTCAAAGTACAGCCTCTCGGACCACGCTCTGGCCACATCGCTGTACTGGATCGATATGCCCCCTTCCTAGCCAGATTTATTGGAAGAACTTCTTGTACGCCGCCTTCTCCTTGGCCGCCCGCGCCGTTGCCTTCTGCTTGACGCCGGTGAGCTCCTTAAGAATGACGGTGTCTTCGGGGACAAGCTTGTGCGCTTCCTCGAGATCCTTGAGGGCGCTCTCCTCATCCTTGAGACGGACACTGGCGAAGCCACGGCGGTAAAGAGCCTTGGCACGATCAGCATCCTTGATTGCAGGAACCCCTAGGGCAAAGGTAGCCGACTTGGCGGCGTCCTCCCAGGCGCTGAGCTTGATACTGAGCAGGGCCGAGTTGTTGTTGAGCGAGAAGCGGAGGGAAGTCAGCTCATTCTTGACAGACTCGTCGACGTCCTCAAGGTCGGGCTCCTCGTTGAGGTACCGCAGGCCCTTCTGGTACTTGTCAAGGCCCAGTTGCAGGTCGCCCGCCTTGAAGGCCTTGTTGCCAAATTCCTTGCAGTCTGTGGCAATTTTTACAGTCTGCTTGGCATCGGGCGGGGTGGCACAGTCCTCGGGGTAGTCCTCCCAGGTGTCGCCCATGCCATCGGGAGCCTTCACGTCAGCTGCAAGAGCGGCTTCGCCCGTGAGCTCGCCACAGTCGGCAATGACAGCGTCCTTGAGAGGCTTGTCGCCGGTCTCGGTTTTGAGGTTCTCGATCTGACGGACAATGGACTTGCCGTTGAGGACCTCGCCAAATACGACGTGCTTGTTATCGAGATGAGGAGTTGGGACGGTGGTGATGAAGAATTGGGAACCGTTCGTGTCTGGATCATGTGATGTTAGCATGTGGAAAGCGACGGTGCTTGAGGGGGATAAACGGGAGGTTCGCTACTCACTGGGTCCTGCATTCGCCATGGACAGCAGGAAGGGACGCTCGTGCTTGAGGGGGAAGGCCTCATCTTCGAACTTGTCGCCATAGATGGACTCGCCGCCAGTGCCGTTGCCGGCAGTGAAGTCACCACCCTGGATCATGAACTGCTTGATGACGCGGTGGAAGCCGGAGCCCTTGTAGTGAAGGGGCTTACCCGTCTTGCCCAGACCCTTCTCACCGGTGCAGAGGCTGCGGAAGTTCTCGGCGGTCTTGGGGACCAGGTCGCTGTAGAGCTCCATGGTGATGCGGCCGGCGGCCTTGCCACCGATGGTGACATCGAAGAAAACGCGCGGGCGCGCTGCCTTGGTCTCGTCGGCTGACATTGTGGCAATCGCTTGGTTGCAAGCTTCTGTCTTGGGATTTCAATTATGGAATGAAAAGAAGGAGTACGGAATAGCCGATATGAGACGTTACACTCAGTTGAGTGATGCGGGGTAAATGTTGTCTCTGGGTATCGTGCAGTCTACTAGCGGACGGTCTGAGCTTGGAGAAGCTTCAGGCGAATGTAAGAAGATGGCAGTCGCGAGTTTTGGCTCGAAAGGGGACCAGAGAAAACCTAACTACCGTAAAGTTGTGTATCCGGTTAATGCGTAGATATACAGAGGATATCGGGGAGCTCTCGAGCTGAGGTGGGGTTACAATAGAAGTTTCTAGCTCCGAAAGGCAGGCAGACGTGAGGCAGGCAAGGGGCGGGAAGCAAAGCCCACCGCGGGGCAACAGCGAGTCGGGCTAGTTAGTGCTGGGGGGAAGTGCTGGCCGAACCTCGCCTTCTCGTCCGCCTGCCTGCATCTGCTGGTTGGTAATTACTATGTATATTACACGTTTGCCGGCAAGCAGCATCAAAACTCGGCAACAGAGTATTGGGGACGAAAGAAGCCACCGGTTTGATGGATGTTTTATTCGCGCAGCTGCAGTGGTTCATCCGCGTCCCCCAGTTTTACATGTTCCTAAACGCTTGAGGACTGATCAACTAAAGCCAGGTTCTTAACCAACGCGGAAATGTGGGTAAATGATGAAGGAGAAAAAGGAGCGAGCCCGAGAGCTGCTTCAAGCATCAATTCAAAGATGATATGGATCCGCAAATGGATTGTCTCCATTGCGAATCTGAAGAAGAAGAAATGGTCCGATGTACGTAGCATGTTGGTCGAAGGTAATACCTAGGTAGTCTACCTTACACAGTATGAGAAGTAGAGGCTCCGGCTTACTCATACACAGTTGATGACACTGTCTTTACTTGGCAACAGGATCTGTGTTCAACTCAAGCGTGACGGGACCGTCGTTGACAAGGGCAACCTCCATCATGGCCTGAAACCTGCCGTCTTTGACCTTGTCGACTGCATATTTTTCCTGCACCTTCTGCAGGAAGTAGTGGTAGAGTCTTTTTGCGTCCTCAGCTGGCGCCGAAAGACGAAAATCAGGCTTATTCTTGTTGATCTTGGCAAACAAAGTGAATTGCGATACTGCGATGGACATATGTTAGGGCGAAGGAAGTTCTAATACAGGTGTCGAACATACCGCAGAGAACGTCCCCGGAGATATCCTGAACGTTCTTCTTCCACCTGCCACCAGCCTCGTCATCCCAGAGTTTTAGCTTCACCACCTTGTTTGCAAGAGCCTCAGCTTCCTTCTCAGTGTCACCAGGGGCAACAGCAGCGAGAACCACAACACCTTTACCGATGGATGATATGACCTCCTTGTCTACTGTCACCGACGCAGACAGGACACGTTGGACAATTGCTAAAGGTGCAAGAGGTCAACAAGGCGAACGTGGATTGCCCCAGGTTTTTGTACGGCAGGAGGGCGCTTGCCTTTCATGTTGCAAGTGCAGACTACCGCCGTGTGCTATGCGTCTGAGTTAAGTCAAGTTCGTGGACAACTTGGTAGAACGTTGCTGGTATTGGAACAGGACAGCAGTGCGCGGATCCGTTGCTCTAGACACTGATTGTTGAACCACAGGCTGGACCAGGCCGGGTCAGTGGGAAATGCCAGACGCGATGAAAACGCGATACTAAGAGGACGGCGCTGTCAGCCAATGCGGTCTTGGGGTTAAGCCACCAACTCAGCAAACGGAGCAAGGCAGAAAAGCAAGCGACAAGTATACAACGCGCCAAGAGACCCTTTACGGCCTTTGCCAGAGCCGGCGTTCAGAACCAGGTAAGGGAGACAAGACACTGCGGGCAAGATACCTTGGGTGCAACAGAGTTGAATGGCAAACGCAAACGTTCCCTTGGGAGACTAGTTAAGCTACCTAGGTAAGGTAGAAGCAAACCTGGGCACAGTTCATACCTACCTATGCCCGAGATGGCTGGCTCCTTGGTAGGTAGTTCAGTTGGGGCTGTCACTTGCGCTGACAGGGAGTTTAATGGGTGCGCTCAGTTGTGCCTCGCCCTAACGCATCCCCGGTCGCAGCGAGCACTAAGGCAACCTGGGCTGAGATGCTGTAGCCGATGAAATCTGACCTTGGGCCGTGTCATCGTCCATCACGTACGGTATGCGACAAGTCAATGGCGACTTTTGACAGATAGAGGCCCAACTCTAAGCTTCACCGCTACCAACGTCGAAATAATTCTACTCATTTCAGAAAAGCACAATTACCCTTTGAGATGCATGCCAGACACCCTGAGAGCCCGGTTTGGGATATTAACCCCCAAGTTGCGGCCTGGCTGAACGTAAATGGCAAGTGCCTGGGAAGTTCCTTACCAGACGCAAGGTACTGTGGACCTGCCGCCCTTGAAGCACGGCTTTCTCACACTCCAACAACTGGCTGGGCTTTCTGCCGCAAAGCCTCAAGTCATCGAACAGCCGCCTCTGTTTGTTAGCAAATTTGAATCGCGCAATCACCGTCCGCCGTCATCTACGGCTCAGCTGTCGTCACGCAAACAAAATCTCCTACAGCTTGACATCGCCTGTCACCAAGCCTACCGATTCTCTGTGGGCTACACTCATCGAGGCTGACTCTGGGCCCGAAACCAAGCATCAACATTGTCACTGTCACTAAACCCACCTGACATCCGATCGATCGGAATTAGCGAGCGAAGTCGAAATACTCTGCCTCCTCTCCCTCTCTACAATCAGTCACCATGGCGGCACGAAAACTTCAACAAGAAGTGGACAAATGCTTCAAGAAGGTGGCGGAAGGCGTTGCCGAGTTCGAGGCTATATACGAGAAGATCGAGCAGTCCAACAACATCTCCCAAAAGGAGAAGCTAGAGGACAATCTGAAACGCGAAATCAAGAAGCTGCAGCGTCTTCGCGATCAAATCAAGACTTGGGCCGGAACGAATGACATCAAGGACAAGGCTCCTTTACTGGAGCACCGCAAGCTCATCGAGACTGTCCGTCCCCGCGCGGCAGCATACCCTCGCTCGTCTGCTAACTGGCCCGCAGCAAATGGAGAAGTTCAAGGCTGTCGAGAAGGCCATGAAGACGAAGGCATACTCCAAGGAAGGGTTAGCGTCCTCAGCGAAACTCGACCCCCAAGAACAGGCCAAGGCGGAAGCAGGCGAATTCCTCAGCAGCATGGTTGACGAGCTGGAGCAACAGATCGAGACCCTTGAGGTTGAGGTGGAAAACACGCAGTCCCACATGAAGAAGGGCAAGAAGGGCAGCATTCAAGCCGACCGCATCGCCGATATCGAGCGTATCATCGAGCGCCATAAGTGGCACCAAGGCAAACTGGAACTCATTCGACGATCACTGGAGAATGGCGGCGTCGACACGGAACAAGTCACAGAGCTGGAAGAGACGATTCGCTACTACGTGTCAGATGGCATGAACGACGACTACATTGACGATGATATGATGTACGACGACCTGAACCTGGACGAGGAGGAAGGCGTATACGGCATGCAGCAAGATGGCGACAAGGGCTCATCGCAAGATGCCCAGTCGTTAGCGGAGGAGCCGACACCAGAGCCCGAACCCAAGCCGGTGACTGCGAAGCCAAAGGCGGTAGTGGAAGCGTCGGTATCGGGACGGAGGTCTAGCGCGCAATCCAAGTCTCCCTTGCCCGCGCTTGCGACGTTGCATACTCCATTAGCAACCATAAGCAATGGCAATTCCAGCGCTCTAGCCATGAAGCCCGCAACGGTACCCGCGAGACCTGCCGAAGGACTCAAGTACGCTTCCGCTGCCGCTGCCGCTGCGGCATCAGACAAGATCGGCATTTCCCCGCTGCCGCCGCCGCCAGGAGCTCAGCCTGTCGCCACCGCTCCCACGCCGGCCGCACAGCCCAGGACGAGTGCCACCAACTCCCCCGCGACGTCATCCATACAGCCCGTCCCGGCGAAAGACACGGCGCCAAGACAATCGGTGACGCCGGCCGCGAGCGCGAGTGCGAGTGTGAGCGCCATCGAGACCCCCACGGTAATTGCAAAGGCAACATCCGCTCCGACCAAGGCGGAAAAGCGAGCGGCCAAGAACCAAGCGGCGGCGGTGGCGGCTGCTGCGGACTCTGCAGAGTCAGCAAAGGGTGACTTGGGTAAGTCTTTTGTCTGTATCTTGCAAGCTAACCAAGTCTCAGCGATACAAACGAACGGCACCGCCAACGGTGCCAAGACGACTGTGGAGGAAGAGGAAGAGGAGTCGATATACCATCTCCCGGCGTCTCTGCAAGATCTAGTAGAGTCTCTCGAAGTGTCTCGCAAACGGTCTGCTCCTTCTACGTCGGCGTCCACACAGCGCATGCTCCAGGTAAGCCAGGCCTCGTGCCCCGACATCATGGACTCGGAAGTGCCGAGAACCTACCGCCCGGATATGCCTTTCTCGATGAGCGACACCGGCTTCCCTCAAGAGCCGCTCCCCTTGTTTGACGACCCTCGTCTGTACTCAAAGATTGACCCCGACACGTTGTTCTACGTCTTCTACTACAAGCAGGGGACTCCTCAGCAGTACCTCGCCGCCAAGGCGTTGAAGGATCAGAGCTGGCGCTTTCACAAGCAGTACCAAACATGGTTTCAACGCCACGAGGAGCCTAAGAGCATCACGGAGGAGTTTGAGCAAGGCACGTATCGCTTCTTTGACTATGAGAGCACCTGGTAAGTCAATCTGCTACCGATGATGAGGTGAGGGACAACGGGACGGAAGCTCACAGGCATGCAGGATGAACCGCAGAAAAGCGGATTTCAAGTTCGCGTACAAATTTCTCGAGGACGATGTATGAGTAGGCGGTGGCATGGTTCACGGTTTCACGAGGCGTAGCCTTGGGTGGAGGTATGGATCTCGAGTCATCGGCATCGGGAGGGAACGGCGTTTGCCTCGTTTTGCGGACATACAAAGCCAGTTTTCGTCTGGTTCATCTCTGTTAAAGTACACTGATCATTGACTGGCTACCTTATGGAAGGGTAAGGAGGGGGACATTGCGTGACCTGGATTACTTCTGCTCATACACACTGAGATTGCTGCCACCGCCTCGTGATGAGTTTTGGGTACACATGCCACCACCAAGGCTGGATATCCCGGTGTGCTACCTACAGCAAGTCTGGACTCGGCAAGCCGTTGCAGAACAAGCGTTGCACCCTCGGTCGACTGAGTGTGCTGCTGCATATGCCGTGATTCCCAAGATGAGGAACCGTCATGGACGTCCCAAATGGATGATGACTCGAATCACTTCGAAGCCCGCAGCCATAGCCGGTTACATAGAGCTAAGGCCGCAAGCCAATCTCCCAGGATCTACGCGGCTTCACTAAGCCCCATCGATAGATTCCGATTGTTTGCTGCAAAAGACGCGAATGACCACATCATGGTCCGTTTCGAGGCAGTAATGACGAACACTAATGGTTGCAACGAAGCACCAAGAGGAGCGCGAACCCAAATGTCATCTGCAATAGAAGCGCTCCGCCACACCTTCATATCATAAGTCGGGCGCAAGGTACGGCAGCAGAATGCGTTCTCCAGGTGGGAAGTTGGCATGGGACAAGGTGAGTGGACGGAGTCGGGCAACCAGAGGTGATTTGGCACCGGTATGTGTGAGGTTAGCTGCATGGTAGGGGGGTAACGTAGGGAAGTCGTCAGCGTTACCTTGCAATTTGGCTGGCAGCTCAGTGACCCACGTATCAGCGGTCTCGGATCGATGTCAGGTCAATGAGGCACCTCGCGCTGCATGGGATAATGCCTTGCACGGTTTATGAGTTGTAGATAAGGCAGCGAAGACGGCGCAGTATAATGGCGCGCGAGCGAGGGTAAGGTAGGTAAGGTAGGTAACAAGTGAGGGTACACTACACGACCGACCACCTTACCCATGCGGGCGAGTTGCAGGTTGGTGTCGTCGTTGACCAACCCCAGCAGGAGCTAACGAGTGCGAGCTAAGGTAGGTGCCCAGGTAGGTAGGTGTGTGTACCTTCCGCAGCCATTCTAAGCGTGATGATACCTCAGGTAAGCACGCGCCGACAGCAGCAGCGCAGGTGCAGTCAGCGTCAGGTTGCACGGGGGAGGCAGGCTGGCGGACAGGGAGCCAGCTAGCTAGCCTTACATTGGTTCCTGGAAGGCAGGAACATTGGGCAGTGGGGCCCCGGAACGCACCTACCACCGACCACTGACCAGACGTCAACGCGCCTTCAGCATTAAGGTGCGTTAAGCGATGGAAGTTTTCTAGAAGGTCATCTGTATCCACACGCGAGGACCCCAGTGCACCTGCCACCTGCCTTCCATGTCCCAGCGTCCTTCCAGCTCTTTCGGACGACGAGATCTGATCATGGCCGTCTGTGGACTCCATATTGGCCACCCGCATGACATGTTGTACACAGTCGCGACTCACAACCTCGTAACCTCGTTGGAACCCACCTTGTCCGACCGGCTCCCAGTGGCAGCGGCTCCCTAGGAGACCAACAGCAGCGGAACGTCTTCTTCGTGTTCTTCCAGAAAATGGCTCGTCCGAAGCAAAATGTCTCCATTCGGGATGGATCTCGCGCAGTCAGCCAAGTCATCTCGACATTCGCCGCCCTTCCTGTTGCTCAAACCTGAGTTGAGAGCTGGAGGTAAAGCACGCGGGAGACCCAGACCGGCCGACCGGCAGACACCCATCGACACCGCTTCCTCACCGAAAAGTTAATCGCTCGCGTCGCATTTGCTGCGGCCGTGCCACAACCGTCGTCAAGCTATGGCCGAAGAGACTATTGTCCGAGGCCCGCCTCGTTTTCCCAGTCTTACCTACCGGGGACGTACTTTTGGATGGTGTCGCGATGCCGCTTTACCATATTGCACGGCGACTGCTGACCTGGATCTCTCATGTCGGCAAGAAACAGACACAAAAACTGCCCGGCGGTCAGAAACGCCCACGCCCCGGGCGCGCGTGGAATCCAGGTCCAGAAACGAGCCCGCCTCTGTGCTTCGTACTGCACTGCGTAATCGTAGTAGAAGCCAGGGTGGGTATTTCAGAAGGGACGATGCCGGAAGACATCCAAGTTCGTTGTCGGTCTCACCACCCGCCCACTGGCTCTGTTTGTCGGGGTCTCTCTCTGGCTCTGGCTATTCCGGTGGGCGGCGATATGCAGTTCTACGGCGGATCCAGCGAAACGGCCCCCGATGGATCAATAATGGTTGCACTGCAAATGCGCGCTCCATTCGCACACACGATGGGAGGCATCTCATTCGCCATCTCGTCGCCCAGCAGAGTCTCAACCGAGGCCCCTGGGGTATCGCACGGCTGCAGCGTTCGCGAGAAGTTAGGACGTCCCACTCGAGCTTTGTCTGACGGGGAGTATCGAGGTAGAGCAGAACACGCGCAGCTCCTGTGACCTAACCAAGCAGCAAGAACAGAAAAGGCATCCATTCCCAAGCGGCTCCGATGCTTACTATTACATCCTACGTAGTGTACAGTACTAATACATACACTGTACTGCTTCGCCCTCGGTGCACCATCAACCTGACCCATGCAACGGGCCACAGTTTGCATAGCTTAGCTGTGCGAGAGGCATGGCCTCATCTGCCCTATTACGGATGGGCCAGTGAGAGGCCCATGATTTGCGGTACCATTGTCTCTTGGCTGATCCCACTTTGGCATGTTGGACCCTTGACGACAAGGACTGCAAGCGTTCACGAGGCCAGTAGTGTGGCAGTGCGGGGCCAGGCAACGACATAAGTCCTTCGACGTCAAGCCTCCTCCGCGATTCCGATCTTCACGTCTATCTCGACAGCCGCATTGTACTTGTTGCCAAGTCCTCCACGAGCCCTACCTCCGCAACTTAGCACCTTAGGTACCCAGCCAACTTATCTTGTTTCCCAATGAGCTAGTATACGCTTTCTCCTCCTGTAATGACATACCTCGCCCCTGTTTTTCCTCGACCCCGTCACCGCTCAGTGGTTACTCTTTGGGAGACAAACCATCGACCCCTTGCTTGCTAGTAAACTTGCCTCAGCTAAGGTAGCTCTTTACCCGACCTTGCCTTACTCTACGGAGTACATGATCGTCAATTGTCCATTATTACTACATACACCACCTTTCACACACCAACTCAAGACCTCGAAAGAATACAGACTACTGACTGGCCTGGATACGCTACCCAGATTCCCCAACTCCGGGATGACCAAACCTGGTGCCTAGTCTTGTTCTCGACGTCCCTTGCCCGCCCCGAGTCTGCCCCGTGCCGTCCAAACCGACCGCCAGAGACACTTCCGTAATAGCCCTTGCCCTGCCCCGGTTTATCTTTTGGGTCTACCAGACATGTCTTGGGCCGGATAGTATCTTTGCCAATGAGGTTCCAACAGTGTTTCTGAAAGCTCACTGCCCAGTCGAAATTATACACCCTCCTCAGTCTCCATGAACACGGCCGTTGAGGCCCCCTTCCTGCACATGTACCGCACATATCCTAATCCTGGCCTGCCCCGTCGAGTGATAGGTTGCCCGCGGCACATCGTCATGGAGACGTGCGGCGGGTCTGGGCTGACCTGGTCCGAATCTTGCAAAATGCTTCGTCCTGGAGCCTTTGGTACATACGGCGTGCATGTCGTTTCGCCCGTGAACCCATCCGCTGGGGTGGCTGGCGTCTTCTAAGCCTCCTTCTAGAAGCATGCCACTCACCAAGACTGCCTCTGATACCTTCTCGTCTGAGGAGCACCCCAGCACATGCAGTTGACTTCTCGCTTCCCGCCGCCTCGGCACAGACAACTCTAACCGGGGGGGAGGGGGCTGCGTGCTTGATATGCGCTCTTTGAGGCTCCCCATAAGCCAACCCCAGTCTTACGTAGATGAAGCCATGTGCTCTAGTGGGCAACCAAGACCCCATACATTGCTGCTAGCCAGATCGTGTATCTGTGCCGCTTGACGTATTCCTGCCGCCTTTCTTTCGCGGATGGCGGTGAACTTGGCTTGCTCCGTCCCGGTAATACTTGAACCTTTCGTTTCCCACCCCAACTCGTGTGTCCCTTGTTTGTAATCACTCGAAACGCCTCGGTCTCTCATCTCATACATTGACAGACGCCCTACTCGCCGTACTTGGACTACTCCACAGAGTCGATCAAAAGTTTTCTGCACCAGACTTCAACGCTCCTTGATGAAGCCAAGACCTACCATTGTCTCCTGAACACAGTTTGCCACAACTAGTCGATTTGGGAGATTGCTAGACAGTGGTTCCTGGTAACCACACTTGGGTTCAAACCAGACGGCAGCTACTGCATCTAGGGATTTATGTAAGTCTTTGAACTCTACTCTTTTTGCGATTTCAGCAGGCGCAACCACGGTCCACCAGCTTCCTGCCTTGCTTGCCCCAGTTCAGACCCACGAACCCCTCTACGCAAACCCTCCAAGGGCACCCTCCCTTACTGAACTGCTATCCAGAGGCCGGGATTGGACGGTTGTGACAGCACGACAGTTTCCAAGACACAATGGATAGCCACTATTATCAACAGGCGGGCTATCATGTTAACGCAGCGTCTCCAGTGTCGGCGCGAGACTTTTTCGAATCTCCCACGTTCCTAGAGGCACCAGCGCTCGTACGACAGTTGTCCGACGCCAGCTCGAGAGAGCCTCTGACACCGTCGTCCTACGGGTCGCCTGCATCACCGGGCATGTCGTATGCGTACCACACCATGAGTCACTCTCCGGCGGACAACTATGCGGCCTACTATGGCGAAGAAGCGACGTACTACGGCGACGACTATACGAACGCCGCCTCCTCGTCGACACAGCAGAGCAGCGAGCCCTACTATGGCGATGTCGACTGGTCTAAATTCGACTATGTACCCACCGAGGACGGAGGCTACTGGCAGATGAAGCCGCGGTTCGTTCCCGCAGGACAGTACCCAACAGTGATACCGCACTCAGGGTAAGTTACTTCTGTCCAGAGGCATGAAGCAGATGGAGTACGGCGTCAGCGCTAACGTTTTTCTTTTTGGAAAAAAGGGGTCAGGAACAGCAAGAATCGGTGGACTATAAATTCCCGTGCCTTGAGGCTGGGTGCACAGCGAATCCGTTCAAGCGCAAGGCGGACCTGGAGAGGCACTACAGACAAGTGCACCAAGACCCGTCCAAGAAGGAAGCGCACAAGTGTGACTATTCCAAGTGCTCGAGAAGAAACGAACCCTTCGGACGGCGAGATCACTTCCGAGACCACCTACGGGATTACCACAACGAGGACATCTTCAAGCGGGGCTCGCACGTGGACGACAGCTGGCTCCAGGGACGGAACCTCTCGTCGCGATGGTGGCGGTGCTCGAAGTGCCTGATTCGAGTTGACGTCAACTCGTACCCCGACCACGTCTGTCCAAAGTGCAAGAATCCGTGCGAAGACAAGCGCAAGGCAGTGAGAGGTTGGAACTGATGGTAGTCAGATCGGTCAGTCAGTCACTGGCTAGGTCCCGTCCCGTCCTGTCGTGGCAGCCATGTCGAGAAGCACCGCCCTGGTGACCCGTGCGCGAGTCCGATTCGTGATTGGGTCAAAGAAGGGGGTCGCGCGGTGGTTCGAAGAGTGATGCCTAGAAGTGCCAAAGACCGGATACCTCACCACGCCTGCAAGAGTTGCCCATTCCCCACATGGAAGGTCGACGTTCGCGACAAGACGAAAAGAAAAGAGAGACGACGAAACCAGGTCCGGGGGGGGGGGTGGGCTAACAGTTTGCCCGATGCGACACGAGGCGAACGGACAGCACCAGCACCAGCGCCGAACACGACTCTGACCGCACACTGCCGACTGGCGAAGGGCATTTCTCTCCCACTCATTGGGCTTCCGCGCCATTTACAAGAGTGCGGCTGAGATACCCAAGGGCGAAGCAGACAGACACCCACACCGGACACAGAAGCTCATGACGATGTTGACAGCCATGCAGTCAAAGGCACACGGATGGCAGAGCCAATCACGTTTCGGGCTGGTTCGGCCCTGCTGCAGGTCTCGTTCGGAACAGGTGGACCAGCAGCACAGGGCAGGGCAGGGCAGGGCAGCGTCTACCAGCAACGGCGTGCCATCACCACCTCAACCGGCAAGCAAGCAAAAACGGTCAAAGGGACCCTGCCCGTTGCCGCTGTGGTTTCTGGAATCAGAGCTTCTCATTCCAGTGAATGGTTCGTCCTTTGCAGCAATGCCCACGCGATTGGGTGTTGTGTTCGGCGTCTGCATGAAGCTGGCAGGCAGTCATGTGGAGCGGGAGGGGGAAGGGCGGCAGAGGGGTGTGCGACAACTCATCGGATGCGAGACAGACAGCTGGAAGCGCAAATTACTGTGGTAAGCAGGACCCCGAGGAGAAAGAGAAGAGACGAAGCAGTTGGCGGTGATGGCATGCTGGTTCGTTGGGTCGTTGGCGCTTGTCCCGATGAGGAAGGCTTCGAGATGATTTCCATGCGGCCATTGTGGCTTTGGCGTCTCCACACCTGACGATGATGGAGACTGGACGGTGAGGCAGCACATGGCAATTGGGTGGTTGGGAGACAATACACATGGAGAGAAGACTATTGCCTGGGTGTGTGTGGTACAATGTATTCTGCATAGCGGTGGGGGGGCTGTGTTTCTTTTTCTCTTTTGGCTCTATTTTCCCCTCTTCACTTTGTCATCTTACCCTTTGGGTTCGGGCCGTTCGTCTGGTTCTATCAGTCGTCACTCGGGGATGGGGACGGAGCGTTTCAATCTACTGCGGCAATTTGGGGGGAAACATATTCAGGTTATGTGGCGCAAGATCTTTTTGTTTCTTTCTTTCATTTCTTTTCTTGGTCGAACGCAGACGGGGGCGGACGACCAGGCTCTACGAAGACGGTATCTTGCCGCATCTCACTTCACCACGATAGTTGAGAGTGGGGCGCGTCTTACTATGTATTCGTTTCCGGGCCTGCGCATTTGCTGCATTCGCGTTGGATGGAGGCGGATACGAGACGACTTCTCCCCCCCCCCTGATGGCGGGTTGACATGCTTTTTTTGGGGTTGGGTTGTCTTTTCGCCTTTTTCTTTTCATTTTTTGACGCACTCTTACGACCAGCGGCTGGTGACATCTCATCAGCCTGGAATTTCATGAACTTTGGCGAAATCAAACGACGACACAGGAAGAGGGCGACAGCGCCTGTGAGTAGCACAATCATAGAGAGATACCCCCGATTGGGAACGCAATATGAACATGGCACATCACATCGCATCGCCTTTTCTCGCATGGCATGGCATGGCACCTGTACGGACCCCTCATATTAGTATGCGCCTGTTTTGCTTGGCCTCTTTCTTGTCTCGCGACACCCCCTCCCTCTGGACACGCCCACCGACCGTCCATCTGATTGACTCAACCGTTGTCACGGAAGGAAGATGCTGTGCCGCACGCTCTATTGCTCATCTGCCAGTCAACCTTATCCCTCGGAGGGACGAGAGGTCGTCCAGGTAAGGTGAGCGGAGCGGAGCAGGGGGGCCCGGGGGCCATGTCTTGTGCGACGATGGCTTTTTCTTTTTGTCAGTACAGGGTTTGAAAGTGAGGTGGGCTGAGTTTGGGCGAATCACGACCACACGTCGTTGGGAAACAGCCTCGTAGGATTTTGGGGTAATTAAGGCAGGGCGTTCTTGGTTGCTGTGCATGTATTGACTTTCTGAGGTTCACGGATACTTTACCGCTTTTTGCTGTGTTGAAGCGAGGATCTGTTGTCTTTTGCGGTGGGAGATGTAGATGTAGACGTGATGGTTCGTACCTAGCAGCAGCAGCAGCACACCCCATGCCCTATCAGCTGAGATACCCTGTTCACTCCAAGACATGCGGGTAGGTTGCGGCGGTGGCTCAGTCACTGCGACTTTATTGTTTTGCGACAAACGACAGGTTTCCAAAGTCGTGCCGAGGCAGAATGAGGTTCGTTTTTGCTGCGTACACGGACACTCGGTGTAGATGTAGAAGCGGATTAGGTCAGTTGGTATATGTATCCTTGGGGAACACGGATCCAGCGATCTGCCATGGCTCAGAGGGTTGGCAATGATGGTGATCTGCCGCTTGTAAACACCGAGTCCGACTTGAGCACATACTGACACAGAGAGAGAGAGAGAGAGTGTGTGTGTGGGCTTGACTGTCTTGGCTCCTTTTGGCAGATTTACCATAACCTCTACCTAGCGTTAGCGGCTTCTGGTTAGGGTGGGCAGTCAAGCAGTTCACGGTGACGAATCCTGTTTTTCGGGCTGTGGTGTGGATGGGGGGCAGCGGCAGCGAGTGAGTTGAGCGTGAAAAGCTATCCTACTTCAAGGCTAGCAGCTGGCGATACTAATCACGCTGAATGTGCGATCGCAAGGAAAGGGTCTTGGGGGTGTGTGTCAAGATGAGGTGTACTTTGTAGAGAGTGCCAGTAGGCTCAGGGTTCTATTGGTGGACAGATGACATGGGGCAGGATATATGTAGGCAGAGACCAGGGAAACGAGGGAAACGAGATCCAAAGAGCGAAGAAAAAAACGTTTCGATGGCAGCGGAAAATAAAGAAAGGGACTTTTGTCCGGATTGGATACCGTTGGGGGCCCTGTTACCCACCTTGGGGGTGGCAGAGGGGTGAGGTACATTGCAAACTCGTGAGCTTCTTTCGTGTACCAAGGCAGGCCGCGCAGTAGAGTCGTCTTTTTTTTTTTTTTTTTTTTTTTTTTTTTTGGGGGGGGGGGGGGGGGGGGTTAACGGAACGCGTGGTCTGCCCAGCCCTAAATGTGAATGTACGGCGTTGAATGTGGGCGCTGCTTTTGGTCCGTTTTCCTCGGGGTTATGTGCGTGTATGTGTCTTGTTATCCGTCCACGTCTAACTCATTGTCTTTGAGGCAATGCAGAAAGGGAGAGACGGCCGGTCGGATGTGCGGGTAAGGCACGGACTGGGTTTGTAGGGCGGTGATGGATGGTGCGGTTGCGCTGTACTACGTTCGTAGTAGTGAAAGCCAAGCGCAGATAGATGCAGGCGGAGCGCGACGACACAATGGACGGGTCGAGTTGATGTTCGCGTGCATATCGAGGTGGGTGATGTGTGGAGCGCGGAAAAGAGGGTGTGTGTGTGTGTGTGTGTGTGTGGCTGGCCCGGTAAGTACGTTCGATTACGGGAAAGCAGGCGTTAGGGATGACGAGGCAAGACGAGACGAGAAGCGGAATGCAGGACGAGTCCGCGGAAGAGGTCGTAAGAGGTGTGAGTTGCGTACATTAGCTCATGTCTATTCCTGGGAAAGAATCGTGAACTATCTGGCTAGCGCGGATGTTAGACGCGGGGCGGATCGTGGACTTTGGTACCATGCGGCAAGGTAGGCTTGGGCGTGTTGCTTTCTTAGTTGGTAACTACCTAGGTAGAATCGGGATGCCGGATGAGGGTGAATAGGGTGAGTCATCTATCAAAGGCATATCACGACTCTGCGGTGTATATCTCACGGCCGAGGAAGGATGGTGCGAGGTTTGGCGTGAGGTTCTTTTGGGAAGGCAGGCACATTACAACAACACGGCACAGAACAGCACAGCACATGAAGACGACGTCAGCCAGCTGCAGCGACCCGACGGCGACGGATGCAGGGTATCTTGTCACCATCTCAGAGAACACCAAGAAAGGTCTACAGGGATACCAAGCAAGCAAAGCGTAAGGGAGTTTGCTTGCTATGGGAAAGAAGAAAGGATAGGGCTGAGATGTAATCCGTCCGAGAGGGGTAGTGATCTGATATTGGCTTGTCTTGCATTCTTCTTGGCCTTTGGATAGAGGAGGGGCGTGTGTGCGCGGTGTCGGGTCGCAAAGCTGGGTTCACGTCCATCTGTCGGCCGTGACCTGAGGGTGTTGCTTCGGCGCCGTGGACGTCAGCCGGGCTTCCGACAGACAGCAGACCGGTCATCCGCCAGCGGGCTGTTTGGCGATGTAGACATTTGACTCGTCCACGTTTTCTCATCCTCGTCCTCAGACCCGAATCCAAGACAGAAAGCAGAATATATCTTGTCGATCTATTTGCGGTGCAGCGCGCGCAGGGCGGGCTACAGGGAGCGTCACACTCGTGTAGTTGACGTTTGTTTGGGAGAACCGAAGAGTCTGGCCCTGACGTGACGTGATGCGATGTGGTTGCCTACGTAAGGACTCGTGTATGTACGATGGGCCGCGGGCAGCGAGAACCCGGGCGGTGGAAGAGAGGGCTACATGTGTATAGTCCGGAGTAGGTAGGTATCTGTAGGATTCAAAGGTTCGAAGCTTGGCTCTATCTTGACCACTGCGTCACCGCCTGAAGTGCTGTCACATTGCAATCTCGATTGGGGATAAAATTAGATAAGCACTTGGATAAGGGCAGGCTTTCGGAAAGCAACCGCCTGACACCTGGAAGCAAATGGTCAGGTTTATAAGCATCTCACGCTTCGAGCCATCTGCTCCGTGGCTGGTAATGTGGAAAATTGGTATTTGCTGAGTATGGAAGAGCGACAAGGTATGCAGTCCAGGCCGACGGATCCCGGTGAACATCCAACGTCGCTGTCGGGCAGGTGCGTCTCGGTGGTGTCGGTGATCTTGGTGGCTCCCACGCGGAAGTCGGGTGCGCGGGTCTAAGCAGCACCGAAGTCGGAGTGTCGAGCCCCGGTTGTGGATCCTCGTCACATTTCGGCGAGATATTTGACCAGAGCTGACTTTGCTCGACAGAATCCTCACCGTTACTTGGAGACGCAGGTGTCTACACATCTGTGTGTACGGAAAGAGCTCGTTCGGCTCGTGTTCCGAAGGCTTAATGCAACCGGTTCACCTGTCGATGGGTTACACGCGACTAGGTAGTCTAGGCTCAATGTAGCGCAAGTGCGTGTGGCAATGCCTTCAACCACCTTAAGCTACCTAGAGCTGCTCTATATACGAAGTACTTCTAGGCTACTGATAAGGAGGTGCTCCGTACCTAAAAGTAAGGTATCCGTGATATATGTCGTTTCCCCGCACGGAGCTCTGGCAACAAGTGGGGGAGCAGCCGAGACACAGAGTTCTGTGTACAGCCAGAGTATTTTCAAGTTGCCGCGACCACAATGGCATGGGCGTTCCGTTACCCCTTCCAATCACGTCTCGTTTTCCATTTGATGTTTTCCATTTGATCATCCCAATCCCCTCTAATGACGACTGTGATTCGGCCGCAAGCAGACGGCTGAAGGTCTGAGGCAATGGTACACAGCAGAGTACGAAGAAAGGTACCCTTAACTAGGTAGCCAAGACCTTGCTTTGCTTGCTGTGCAATCAGTGCTTCTGGCTCTCGCGGGCTGTCCTCGTGCTTGCATTGCTTGTTGCTGCGCTGCAGTGCGTTGCAGCGCGCTGCAGAAAACTCTGTCGCAGAATATTTTCCCATAGATGTTCCTTTTTTTCATGCAGTGAGTTTGCGTGACTCGACCTCGACCCTCACAATGGCTGAAGCGCGAATGATAATACGCAACAGAAAGCTTCCGCCTGTCTAGCTCGAGCTCCAGGCAATTTAGCAGAGCCGATATAGGATCTCATCTGACTCCATCAGAGCTGAGCTGAGGCCGAGAAGAGGTCCGAGGTGAAGCATTAATCCCAGTCCTGCCCGCCTCCAGGCTGTCTATGTACCGATATCGTTAGTCGCGGTACAGACAAAGGCCTGGAATTTTGGGCATGATGATGGGTGAATCAGAGGGACACTCCCGCTCTCGCCCTCTCGCCCTCTCGCGCTGTGCTTTGCGGTGCTTTCCTGAGTGTGTTGCGATACCTGGTCCAAGGTATCTTTGTGACTCGACTCTTTTCCTCATCGAAGGTTTCCAATTGCAATCGGCCACCCTCCTCCTTCTCCAAACGGCGTGTTGTCAATTCTCCTCCTTGCAAGTGCCCTGTCGCGATCGATCGTCAGCGCCTCGTCGTAGCCTTAGTCCCCAAGCTGTCCATAGCATCGTCCGTCTACAGCTGTTTGGTTTTTTGACACTCGATCGCGCAGTCTCCTGCAGCAAGCCAACAGCTCCGGAAGCCAGTCATCTTGTTGCATCCTTACCCCTCCTACGCCACCCGAATCATACCAGACATCGCCCGGGTTTTCAGCAGCGTAGCCGCGGTATCCAGATCAGACCCCCGACCGACCGAAGAGAGCCGAGACTGGGAAAAGAAAAAAAAAATATCTAAGGAAATCGTGACCCCGCGGACCACCTCAGAAATACCTTCACAATGAACGCAGCCCGCTTCATCCGCCGCCCTGCCGCCTTCGCCCTCCGGCCATCCTTTGTCGTTCCTGCCTCGTCCGTGTCCTTCACAGCCGCCCGCACAATGGCCTCCGCCGTCCAGAAGATCAAGGTCAAGAACCCCGTCGTCGAGCTCGACGGTGACGAGATGACCCGCATCATCTGGCAGACCATCAAGGACAAGTTCATCCACCCCTACCTCGACATCGACCTCAAGTACTACGACCTGGGCCTGCCTTACCGCGACGAGACCAACGACAAGGTCACTCTCGACGCCGCCGAGGCCATCAAGAAGTACTCGGTCGGTGTCAAGTGCGCCACCATCACCCCCGACGAGGCTCGTGTCGAGGAGTTCAAGCTGAAGCAGAGTAAGTCCCTTCCCTGAGAAATTCTTCGGCCGAGATGCGCCGTTTGCGACGGCGCATCGAGGGCCGAGAAATGTGTCTTACTTCCGCCCCCGCATGTTTCGGCGCCGCGCCGGTACCTGCATCGAGTTCCGGCGTGCAGTTTCCGCACGCTAGTTTTCTAATCCGTCTCGTCGCAAAATCACTCCTTCATCCAGATAGCACGCAAGTTGCATGACTAACGCTGCGTTGCTTACAGTGTGGCTTTCCCCTAACGGCACCATCCGCAACCACCTCGGCGGCACCGTCTTCCGCGAGCCCATCGTCATCCCTCGCATCCCCCGTCTGGTGCCCGGCTGGAAGAAGCCCATCATCATCGGCCGCCACGCCTTCGGTGACCAGTATCGCGCCAAGGATGCAGTCCTTCCCGGCCCCGGCACCCTCAAGATGGTCTACACCCCCGAGGGCGGCGAGCCCCAGGAGATCGAGGTCTACAAGTTCAAGAACGGCGGCGGCGTTGCCCAGACCCAGTACAACACGGACGAGTCCATCACCGGCTTCGCCCACGCCTCTTTCAAGCTCGCCCTTACCAAGGGTCTGCCCCTGTACATGAGCACCAAGAACACCATCCTCAAGAAGTACGACGGCCGCTTCAAGGACATTTTCCAGGAGCTGTACGAGGCCAACTACAAGGCCGAGTTCGAGGCCAAGGGCATCTGGTACGAGCACCGCCTCATCGACGACATGGTCGCCCAGATGGTCAAGTCTTCCGGTGGTTACATCATGGCTCTCAAGAGTGCGTTTCTCTCACGACCTCCCTTCGTTTGTTCCCAAATCAGGAGCAAAACGCAGGAGCCGAAACAGCGAAGAATGGTGAAAGCTAACACCCGCTAGACTACGACGGTGACGTCCAGTCCGACATTGTCGCCCAGGGCTTTGGGTCCCTCGGTCTTATGACCTCGGTCCTCATCACCCCCGACGGCAAGACCTTCGAGTCCGAGGCCGCCCACGGCACCGTTACGCGCCACTACCGCGAGCACCAGAAGGGCAAGGAGACGTCCACCAACCCCATCGCCTCCATCTTCGCCTGGACCCGCGGCCTCATCCAGCGCGGCAAGCTCGACAACACCCCCGAGCTCGTCGCCTTCGCTGAGACCCTCGAGAAGGCCTGCGTCGACACCGTCGACGTGGACGGCATCATGACCAAGGACCTCGCCCTCGCCTGCGGCAAGACCGCCCGTGAGGACTACGTCACCACAAACGAGTACCTCGACGCCGTCGAGCGCCGCATGAAGAACAGCCTCAAGGAGAAGTTGTAAGAAGCTCAGGTGCCTTGAGTGGCGTGCATGTGTTGGCTGGGGAGGTGGTGCAAAACCCCCTCTCGACGTCAGGTATGTAAAAGTGGGCGTGGACATATTGTACCTATGGGGCACTCTGCAGGCTTTTTTTTGCATTTTACAGTAACGGCGGCGCGGCCATACAGTGTGTGGAATTTCCTCCATCTATCTGTCTCGTTTTCTGTTTCGCGTTGTTTAATATCACGTAGCCCCCGTCTAGCAATTCTAATGCATAGACCAGCGAGAGGAAAGACTAGGGCGAAAAGCCATCGGTAGATGGAGATTCATCTCTGGCAAATACCAATCCCGAACCGTTTTGAATACAATTACACTTGAAGTATGAAAGACGACATGTAAGAAGTGCGGCAGTGAAAGTGCTTCGGGGATTGCGGAGGGAAAAGAAACTGAAAAAAAGGCGCCATTGCCGCGCTCCCTCATTAGATACCGTTCCGTAAACGCCAGACCTCGCTCCAGTTCTCTAGGCGGCTTCAACCTCACCGCCAAACCATCAACGCACGTCGCTCGGAACACGACCTCTTCATTCTTTTGATGACCGAGAGTTGAGACGGAGACGAACAGGTCCCGTGTGCATCTTCTCTTTGAAAATGCATAGTCCATAAAATACACAGAGTCTAGAAGGAAGAAAAAGAAAATAATGAGAGCGTGGGTGTTGGCCATGTTGAAGCGAACCCGAATTCGGTGATGCATCCGTCCTTTTCTCTCGGGAATCCTGTCTCGGGAATCTTCTCTCGAAAACACCTCCCGTACGACAATTAACCTCGCATTCTGTCCCAAAGAAATAAAATCTGCTCTCGCTGATTCGTGGATTCTTTTTCTAGTCATCCCGATCGCGGGGTTCACTTTTACGTCCCCTCTTCGAGACGGCTGGGGTACCGTCGGCCTCGCTTTTACGCTTCTTCTTAGTCGGCCGGCTGGTTGAACCCTTGGGCCTGTAACCGTCGTCGTCGTCGCCGCCCCTCGTCGATGCCCGCTTCCGCTTTCCGCGACCGGTTGCCGGCGTGCTGACGGCCATGTCATCGTCCTCGTCCTCCTGCGCGGCCTCCCAGTTGTCCGCGGCCTCGCGCATAGCGGCAGCACGCTCGGCGGCCAGCGCGGCCTTCTCCGCGGCCCGTTCGGCTGCCTTTTCAGCCCGAGAAGCAGCGAGCGAAGCGCGTTTGCCGCCACGAGACCCGCGTCCGCCGCGGCTTCCCTCGCCTCCACCGCCCCGTGCGCCGCCGCGTCGTCTGCGGCCGTCGGTGGGCGGAGCTTCGAGGGTGTCCTCGTCGCCGGCGCCGGCGGTGGCAGTATTCTCAGCGTCCTGGAGGAAGGTTTTGGGCGCGTGCTTTCGCAGCCAATTGTACACACTCGTGGGGTTCTTCACCGCGATGGTCTGCGAGAGGTAGTGCGGGTTGGTTTCCGGGAGCGAGCTGGTGCCTGTGCGGGCGCTGGGGGCTAGAGTTGGGAGGAGATCGTCCGAGTGGAGGCGTCTGTCAATGTCGTGGAGGTAGTCGTCGATGTCGTCAGAGGTGAGGAAAGAAGGGGGGTGCGGTTCGCCGGCGAAGGGCTCCATGTCGGCAACGACGGATGGGGAGTGATCTTTCGCTTGGGAAAAGCCCAGGTGAGGAACTTCTTGCACGAGAATTTTGAGCGACTTGGTCGGGCGGTCTTCGGCGGGGATTTCGTCGACATCGGCATCGGCATCGGCATCGGCATCGAGAGGAGGGTAGGAAAGGTCCGAGGGGGTTGTCATGGAAAGGTCGACGCGCTTGTCAAGGGGGATCTGGGCGGACGAGTTCATGTCCATGAGGAGATCGAGGATGCGACTATTGAGAGTTAGCGACCCGACGGAACAGAATCGCGACGGATGGCACAAAGACGCACTCGTTCTCGATGGCAATCCGTTTGGCCGTGGCAAGGGCCTTGGCCTCCTGGTGATGCAGGTCTTCGCAGTCATGCATCTTCTGGTCGAACTTGATGCGCATCTTGCGATACTTCTTCTTGTATGACTTGTATGTCGACTTGCCCTCATCCATGGCATCGTCGGTATCGTTGTTCTCGTCTTTGATGTCGCGAGAAACGCTGCCGTTGGCGTCGTCCATGACAGCAGGCATGGTGTGCGGATGTGAACGCGAGGAGTCTGGGTTATTAAAGCTGTGGTCGTTGATGAGTCGGTTTAAGAGTCTTCTAGTAGCGCCAGTCAATTGCGGAGGGAGGTTTCCTGTATCGCAAGCTGCGAGGACATTGATGGCTGGCTGACTACAAGCTGCGGAGTTACGAGCTAGCGAAGGGATTATTATGTTGGGGGGTTTTCACGGTCGCGCGACGGGTCAGGGCACGGCGACGAGGCTGTGATGCACGTTCCTAACACCTTCTACCCTCTCTCTCCAGTTAGAGCTTGGGAAAAGCATCAGTACATAATAAATGCACGGTGTGTCTTGACTAACGTCGTGTATTTTCGCAGGAGTGGGAGGGCGTGGGTGAATATGTGTGGTGTGTGCATATCACTTTCCAAACTCCAATTCTTTTTTTGCCTTCACCTCCAGTTAGACCGAACTCACTGGGCTGGTCTTTCCGTGTCAAGAAATTCTGGATTTCTTCCCCCTTTAATTTCTTTAAATCGTGGAAAAGCTGATCCGTCTTCTCCATTCCCCCGTTGTATGTTTCGCCTGTCTTCACTTTTCCGAATGGCCGAAAACGCAGCAAAGAGAATCAAGATGTCGCCCGTCACTATCGGCACCCACAATGGCCACTTCCACGCCGACGAGGCCCTCGCAGTTCACATGCTGCGCAAGCTGCCCGCCTACAAGGACTCCCAGCTCGTGAGGACGCGAGACCCCAAGCTCCTTGAGACGTGCCACACTGTCGTCGACGTTGGCGGCGAGTACGATGACGGCAAGAAGCGCTACGACCACCACCAGCGCGGCTTCACCACCACCTTCCCTGGCCGCTCCACGAAGCTCTCTTCCGCTGGCCTCGTCTTCATGCACTACGGTAAGGCAATCATCGCCCAGAAGCTGAGCGAGGGTTCTGAGGCTCCCGTCGCCGAGGGCAGTCCCGAGGTCGAGCTGCTGTACAAGAAGCTGTACGAGAGCTTCGTCGAGGCCCTCGACGCCCACGACAACGGCATCTCCGTTTTCGACCCCGCCGCCGTCGCCGCCGCCGGGCTGGAGAAGCGCTTCAGTGAGGGTTCCTTCACCTTGGGTGCCGTCGTCGGCCGCCTGAACCCCAACTGGAACGACCCCGTCCCCTCCGACCCCGTCGAGGCCCAGCGTCTCGAGGATGAGCGCTTCGTCAAGGCCAGCAACCGCATCGGCGAAGAGTTTGACGCAGATCTCGAGTACTACTCCAAGGCCTGGCTGCCCGCCCGCTCCGTCGTCCAGGCTGCTTTCGAGAAGCGCACTCAGTACGACCCCGAGGGCCGCATTCTCGTCCTCGAGGGCCAGAGTGCCCCCTGGAAGGACCACCTCTATTCCCTCGAGAATGGGTCTCCTTCCGTCCAGTACGTCTTGTACCCTGAGAAGCCCACCCCTGACGCGAAATGGCGCGTTCAAGCGGTCCCCGTCACCAAGGACTCGTTCCAGAGCCGCAAGCCCCTGCCCGAGGCGTGGCGCGGGTTCAGAGACGAGGAGCTGGATGGCATCTCCGGCATCCCTGGTTGTGTGTTTGTACACGCTGCTGGCTTTATCGGTGGAAACAAGACCTTTGACGGCGCCAGGGACATGGCCATCAAGGCCCTGACTCTGTAAAGAGGCTTTATCGACGAATCGGTCACAGAGTATTGGTGCCAGGATACGGGCGGCGTATGGCATTAGGAAAAAATGGACTTGTTGCTTATCAATACATGGGATTCCCATCATTTGGTCTCTCCGAGTAAAATCCTTGTGAGCTCACGGAATCTCCTGATTCAGTGCCTCTGGACTGTCCACGTCCACCCATAGCATGGTCTCATCCGGGACTATTAACTCTGCCGTTTTCTGGATCCTATCGATATTGCTGGTGGTCCGCATGCGTACGAATGCACCACCGCGATGGGCCATATGTGAAAGGCCCTAGTCAGACAGTCTAGTATCCTCCAACGCCCCTTGATAAGTTGTGCCAATGTGACGGTTAACGGGCGGCCTAGTCCTCGAGGGACGCACGTGTGGAATCATGGTTCGGCTGCGGTCCCATCATGTCTCCCTTCTGATCCAACCCACAATACATGTGTGGATATCAGTCTTCGCAGTAGCAACGCAAGAAGCATCGAGGACGTCTGTGGCGGTAAAGGGCCCATGTTCGCCCTACGCAGCCTTTCGCAACCTTTCATGATAGAGAAGCCAGTGACACTGCCCCGTCCATTTCAACTATCAGCTGTGCATTGCAATCCGGCCCATTTCAACGCCGTGGAGTCTCGCGAAACAAAAACGACTCGTCATAACATCGTAGTAGAAATCCAGCCACCGACAAACACTCAATTTGCCTCTGGATTATTTCGCCCAGAGAACCATACGAAAACGTGGGACAAGGAGGAAGACACAAGGGCAAAGGGCCTCATATTCATCTCCGAATGGGGATGCCTTCAGCCTTGATAGCGGGGTCGGCCGGAATGGTATTCTCCTTGTCCTTGCGCTCGACCTCCTCGGCGCTCGTCTCGCGGTTGAGGAAGCTCGACTCCTTCACAGGACTGCCAGCTTGGGCACCACTGGGAATGCTCGGGTGGTGTTTGGCAACATTGAGGGAGGACGAGGAGTTGTTGACGGGGCTCGACAGGTGGGGGATATTCTCGGGGACGGGGTGCTGGCTTCCAACGGCGCCGGTGTCGACACTGTCGCCCTTGCCGGCCTTGGACATGGCATAGTCGCCAGAGTCGAAGTACTTGCGCTCCTTCAAATGCTTGGCGAAGTGGTCGGAACGAGAGGGAAGCTTGCCGTAGAGACGGAAGAGACGCTGCTCCTCGGGAGTGAGGGACTGTGTGGAATAGGCTGTAAGCAGACATTCAACGAGAATCAAAAGAATACGTCCGTATCATCGGGCCCGCGAAGCAATTCCGAGGTCGACGTCTGAGGTGGGGCATTGGGTAGCGAAGAGGGCGAATGCGGGTGTTGACGTACCGAAACGTCAATCTTGTTCTTCTGGAGAGGGTTCATCTTGACGAGCGAAGTGAGTTGTCGGTTTCAGTTGTTTAACTTCGACGCAGGGTATTGAGGATGGGAAGATGTCTCCAAGCAAAATAAGGAGCGGTGCCGAGAAGAGAAGACGGGAGGAGGGACGTTTGTCTGTAGACAGGAAGTGGGATGCAGGTGCGACAGTGACGGGCGGCGGGAGTTAGAGGTGCAGCAGCTTGGTAGCTTTAGCGGGCCTTTTCTTTTGGACACCAGGGGAGGGGAAGAGATGGAAAGCCCAAAGAGATAGGCAAGAGGCAGATAGGTACGTACCTGGGTATCTAAGGTAAGGCACTGTTGTCTAAGGTACCTAGACAGGTAGGTAGGTAGGTAGGTAAGGTGCTTTGGGTAGGTACCTAAGGTGCATACTGTGAGCTGGGGCGAGCCAGTGAAAGTGCCCAAGAGGACCCTGGAGACGGGTGCTTTGCAGTGGGGAAACTACCTGTACGGACTCAAGGGCCTTAGCTGAGCTCAATTGTGGTGGAAGACGGTGCTGAAGGGCGGAATGGCGGGAAAGCTAAGCACACAACGAGACTCAGGCCAGATACCAGACGGTATTTTTGGTCTTGTGGATTTTTGGAGGATGGAGAAGAGGTGGAAAAGGCTCGAGGTTTGGGTTCAGGACATGGACGAATTTGACGGCTCACGTTGAAAAAAACAATTCAGCTTCATCTGGTTCCTGTGGCCACGAAGAGTAAGAAGGGGTCCAGTCTGCACTACCTTACTTCATGTGCGTACACCATCATCAGCCGCAAGGATGAGGCCTAGACTTTGCAACGCACGAAAATACACCACGTCGACTAGGGGTTGCATGAATATTTACTGTCCGTGTCATGGCTAGCCTCCCTGCCCTCGGCGTCAAAACAGCGGGTGATGGATGGAGGCCCTCGACTTGATGACACACGATGGAGGACCCTGAAGATGGTCCATTGGCATCTAATTAGGGCACTGCCTTCTTCCTACTGAGTCTCTGCACACGTGTAGCGACGCCTACCTACCTACGTGCCTACCTACTACCTATTAAAGTACTTACAAGTACGGAGTCCGTCCAGGTGACAAGGCTCACCTGGCGAACTTCCACCAACGTACGGAATACAGTACCTATGTTCTCCTGAACACTGTGCTAGGTTAGGTAGGTAGTGGCCGTAAATTCCCCGAGCAGCAACAACAACTACGATGGCCAGCGTTCTCTAAGTATGCACGACCAACTCATTTGCCCTCCTCTACGACGAATGGCTACTAGAAGTTCTTCGTTTTTTCTGAACAAGAATCTCCTGCAAGCCGGCAACGTCGTAGCCGAACGTTGTCGATGCCACAGTCCATCGTCCTACCGGAAAGCTTCCCGCTGCTCACTTGACCAATTGGGCCACCAACCACAAACGGAAGGGATGAGCTGCTTTTCGGGATACGCTGCCTACATAGGTAGGTAAGGATGTCTGTTGTACGCCGGTATGTGTTTACGCATACAATATCTACTTGCTCGTGTCTCTGCTTAACGCAGTCTAGGTAAATACTGCCGCATTGCTGTACTGCCACGGCCCATGTGCGACTCACACCGTCCATCCTGAAGCATACCACGAGTGCAGCGCAGCAGCACCCAAGACATAGGATTCCAACACTACCCTGCCTCTCCCTGACGATCCTCGGGATTCTGGCCTGCGACTGTCGGGGCCACTCGCCAGCCATGATGGTCAACCTCATCTTTGCTCCATGTTCTTGGTCCGCGGTACCTGCGGCCGTCCCGCCTCTCACATGTTGGCAAACGCAATTACAACCTGAGCGACCGCGACGAGCATCACCTCAGTGCCCATCGACCTAGGTCACTGGCGGGCAGCAACCCCAAGTGCGACAGCTGAGCTAGCTCACAGCTAGCTGAGGGAGGGGACGATCGCCAGTGTCTGATATAGCGGTTGAACACCAAGTGACGTAGCTCCCGTTATCCCTGCCATGTCGCAGTGGAGGAGTGGTGGTTGGACGACGAGACCAACAACTCTGGGCGAGCTCGACAACCGCCTCCCCAAAGTCCACACCTATCGCCGCACACCATTCGCTCTTTCAATCCCACAACGCTGCTCGGTCAGCCAGTCAGTCCTTGACGTTTTGCTCCATTCTGGTATTGTCTCCCCGCATTCTGTCTCCAACTTGATCGGTCTCGACTGCGACCATCTCAGGGTGTGCAGGTGCATGGAGCAACTGCCGCTCGTGCCACGCCTTGGACTGGCGAAAGGGAGTTTTGCGGCCCGCCTATCAACCCTCGGCAGCCACGAGCTCGAAATTCAGACCAGACGTCTTCAAATTGACACCAAACTGTACTCTTCACGACGATAAGAAATTACGATGAACTTCGCTGTCACACATGTTAGAATGTCTGGGCTTGTCTGCCATATCAATGGGACGTCCAAGCAACACTTCGCCTAACCGTGGTCCCATCATCGTCCTACCGTGGCCGCCATCATACGATTCCGCGTGATCGATGTTGCACGACTTCGCAGACGAGAGCCGCCATCCCCCCGCGGGCCACAGCCGCGCAAACATGCTCGGCCGCTTGCCGCTAGCACCTGTTCAAATTTCCTGCGCTGTTCCCCAGGGTTGCCTGCACGCACCTGCACGGCGCACCTGCTGCCATCCTGCCAACGCCCGCCACACCCGTCACGTCTGGTCGCGAATCGACGTGGGGATGTTTTCGGACTTGGCTTTTCGTCGACGCAACCTCCGACCGAACCCCGGCAGTCGTGCAATACCCCGCTCATCAACCTTTGACCTATGCAAGTTGAAGCACAAAATACGAGTCGTCGGAACTTCGATGTGACCCTGGGATAGATTGGCTCTCCTTCTATTGCCGAGTTTAGGTATTATACACGCATTGAAAACCGATACAACTGATATCATGTCATGTGCGGCGGCGCGGGTTGGACCAGGTTAAGCATCACAGCAGCGCAAGCCTCCAACGCCGACTTTGTGAGGACATCCTTGCTACTGCCGTCACCCCATTCGCGGTCTAGACCAGGATCTGCTTCTCCTTCTTCAGTTGCTCGACGAACTCAACCGGAATCTTCAGGGTCTGCGCTACAATCTCTGGTGGTGTCAAGGCGAGCCACTGAGTGAGAGGGACGTCCACCACCCGGTCAGACTTGTATAGTTCGATCCAGACCAGGTCCTCGGTTTCGGAAGTATTCTCGATGTAATGCCTGGTCGCCCTGCTGTCAGCTTGCTGGTCGAGCTCCGAGATACGGCTGGAAACTTACCCGGAGTTGTCGGGGAACGCAGCGGTATCTCCCGGGGCAAAGTCAAAGGTCCGAGCCGCTCCGCTTCCGATGAATACCGTGGCTCTGCCCTTGCCCTTGTGGAAATATAGCCACTCTTCGGCCTGTAGACGTTCAGTCTCACCGCCCGACAAGAAGAATGGTGAAACTCGCATTTGGGTGCCAGTGAAGTTCTCTCAATCCTCCCGGCTTCAGGGTCACGAACGTCGCGGCGATAGTCTTGCTGATGGGGAAATTTGTCGAGTCAATTTTCCTGAGCTCGCCGCCGTTACCCGGCACTTTCTCCGCCGGGTGCTGCAGCGTACGGTAAACGAAAGAGCTGTTGCCGTCGAGGTAGCCTTGTGAGCCACCGTTCACCTTTGGTTCAGCAACGGTTCCGTTGAAAATGTATGGGTTAGTCGAGGGCAGCTTGTCGAAAAGGGAGGCGTTGACGCCGAAGTTCTTGGCCAGAACGTCTCGAGGCGTATGGGCTAGCCAGTCAACGATGTTGAACGTTGTGCTACAAGCTGTCAGCCTTTCTGCGGGTGGTGAGCCCCCCTCCAAATAACTCACCCAATTTTATCAAAGTCGGCCTCGTCAAAGGCTAGCAAGTACTCGTTTTCATCGTCGAGGCCTTGGATGGTGTGAGGTGCACCCTTTGGAAAGTACCAAATGTCGCCGTAGGTCAGCTTTTCGGCCTGATACTTGCCATTCTCATCCACTGCCGAAACGAGCACGGAGCCGGAGTACACGAAACCCCATTCAGCCTTGAATGTTAGACTGCATCCTGCCAAAAGAACTCCTGGTCACTTACCACTTTGTGCCAGTGTAGCTCCCGCACGGCGCCCTTCCGTAGATGTTGCTAGCGGCTGCGATGTCATGGCTTTGAGGCAGGTCCTGGATAACTTGCTCGCGAACCCAGCCCCCGTTCAGGATGCGGGTTTTGGAGTCGGAGAACCTCCACTTGAGGTTCGGGACCACTCCATTGTCGGTCGATTGCTGGCCCAAATTGTCTGGGTTTTCTCTGTCGACCTGATTGTTCGTGCCGCCTTGGCTGTCGTGTCAGTCGGTCGCCCACGACAGGTTGTTGGGGCATCGTACCGAGAATCGGGCCTCCCTTTCCATTGGTGTCGATGGGTTGACCAACTGTAAATTGCGCCTCACCTTTTGGGTCTTGAGGAGCAGCATCAGCAACTTGATTCAAGGCAGTCAACCCGACGAAGAAGGCTTGCGAAAACTTCATAGTGTTCGAGAGCAGTTGGCTAAGGTGGACGAGAGGCACTCCACCGTCATGATGGAATTTCTAGAGTAACGGGGCGACATTTATACTCCCATCGCGAGACAAGCACCGCGCCATGATACCAACCGCTCCCACATCCCACCGGGCAACTTCCCACCGGGCAAGCTGAAGGAAACCCGTTAATTTCCTCTCCAAGCCATTTCAAGCGCCTCGCAAAACCCCTCAGTTACACTCGGTTTCAGACGACATAAACTTGGTGTTGTTGCGATTAAGTTCTCTCTATAAGCTTGCTGGGTTCCTTTGTCAGCAAGTGGAAATCAATTGAGTCGGTTCGCGCGCGACTTCATCAGCCCGAAGTTGATCTAAAGCTTAACAATCACTCGTCTTCTACTTTAGCACTCGACAGGGTGTTGAGACGATTTGGCAGAACGTGGCCATGTCAGGCGGTATTATTCGAAGAACGGACCCGGTCGAAATGCCAAATGCGACCCGGTCGAAATTTGAATGAGGAATTCCATATGGATTATCTACCTACGATGGCGGGATCGGTTCGCATGCACACTTTCCGCTGGTGACGAACACGACGTCGGAGCTGCATGTTCAATGATTCGCCATGACGACATGACCGGTCTTGGGGCCAACCCGCTATGCCGCTCAATCTCAGCCTGCAGCTTTTGGCTTGCAGATCACCGGGGGAAAGCATTCGACCGGTACCTAGAAAAGCTGGCCATCTGGACAGTCCAGTCACATACGACATATGCCCGAGAATAACGACATCGTGGGATGGACGTGAGGGGAGGATGGTGCTAACACCGCCGATCGCCATTGACCGGATCTCACTAGCACTTCGAAAGCTTACTTTTGACTCGTTCCAGCTGCGGAAAATTCCTCAGATGGACTTTGGTTTGAATTTCATCTTATAAACTTGGGAGAAACCATGTCCGAGTTTCACAGGTAGCGGTGGGGGTGGGCATGGCATTCTCTCGGTTTATTAATCGGACAAGCTTTTCGCGAGTCGGCTTGCAACGAGTTGGGAGGGAGGGTTCCCGCGGCAAGCATATCTCGTGTGTCTGATTCTGGATGATATTGTACATCTGACTCGCATTCTGCAAAAGAGTTCTGGCGCTTTGTTTTCTTGGCTGTGCGGCAGAGGATTAAGGCTGGTCGGACGAGCGCCCCGGGTTTCTTTTCCGAAGCTCTGCTATGTCAGTTGTCCACTGGCAATGTGACTTCACGCCCTGGTGCACTTGGCCCTCAAATAGCTTATTAGGCAGTAGGGCTATCAGGCGTATCTGAGACCTGCGTCTTTTCTCCATTTAGTGTCTCTCATTTTATGTCTCTCCGGGGGACAGAGCGTGGTTTGATCAAAATTCGAGACACCACAATACTGACGTCCTCCTTCTTGTCTCCGCCAGGGAAGGACCAGTCATCACTGAAAAGAGGATTCGTCAACACAGCTAGCCACCCCTGATCGCCGCGATTCATGGGTGACGGAGCCGATTTCTGGAAAACAAGCACCCTCTTCTCATTTTGCAACTTTGATAGACACTGTCTTTCAGAACGCCTTTGGGCACATCGGTGCTGTCACCGACGATGCCACCAGCGGAAATCACATCAGCATCTCGGAATGTTTCTTGACGAAAGGACACTCATCCAGGGCGGTATTCCATCTTGTCTTTAGACGCAAGAGATCGCTGTCTAATTTGATGTCTGCATCCCCTGTGCCCCCGAACACGAGAATTTCAACCGTGCGTAGTTGGATAGATTCGCCACCACCGATCTCAACGGGCAGGTCTATCCCTCCGTTGTAAGTTACATTCTTTTATCGAAGAGCTTAATCGCGGAGAATATAAATCACTTGAAAGTGATCTAGTATATATATATATATATATATATATATACCTATATTAGGAGCGCTTCTGCACTTTCCCCGGTCTCGTCGTCGACGACGGTGATATCACCCAGACATGGCTTGGAGATGCGGAGGTCAATCTCGGTGAGCATTCGATCTTGGCGTTAGACTTTGTAGATATCGCAGAGCAATCGGACTCGGCCAGGTCTGGGTCATTCATCGTTTCCGTGGGGACTCGACTAGCCAGCAGGGCACTCTAGCCTTGATGCTTGATGGGAGAGACGTCGTTGGGTTAAGCGTCTGTGCTCCACAGGGCAATATGGCAGTTGACGACGCTCCGACGCTAGCACTAACAATATTATCTGGGGAAGGCTGGGGAGGTGCGTCATCCGTTGCCGAATCATCCGTGTCCTTCTTCTGCCTTTCGTAACCAGACCCATCTTCTCTTCATCTCGTGGTCCGATTTTCCATCGTCTTCAATTCTGTTCTTTTTATGTCTTACTTTTAGACTTCCCTTACCCCCGGCACAAACGATACGATGCCGGCAAGACGAAGCGTCGATAAGAGCCCCGCCTTTCCGGCACTGGCCCACAAAGCTACCCCACCAAGTTCCCGGAGAGCTTTGCTGTGCCTGGTTGGCTTCATCCTATCATGCGTGGTTGTTTATGGGCTTTACATGCCCCAGTACTCCTTACTCGGCGCTAAGCAATGGTTCTCTGACCACTTGTACGACGAAAAAATCGACGCAGACAATGACTTGTATCTTGTTGGCGCCGGCCGCGCCGACATTACCGGCCCGGTGGTGGAGATCAACATGATGGGGTATGCAGACCCGAAACAGCTAGGCACTGGCCTTCGACAGAGGTTGTACGCCCGCGCATTCATCATTGGAAGCACCGAGAGGCCAGACGACAGGTTCGTCTACGTCGTTCTGGACACCCAGTCGGGCGACACAGCTGTCCGTTACGGCGTTCTCCACGGGCTGGCAGAGCTGGGCGGCGAATTCTCCATGTATGGACATCACAACTTGGCACTTACCGGAACTCATTCCCATTCTGGTCCTGGCGCCTGGCTGAATTACCTGCTCCCCCAGATCACGAGCAAAGGCTTCGACCAGCAGAGCTACAGGGCTATTGTCGACGGCACTCTGCTGGCCATCAAACGTGCGCACAAGAGCCTTGAACCTGGACACCTCAGCTTCGGATCTACAAAGGTTCACGGCGCCAGCATCAACCGCAGTCTGTATGCTTACTTAGCCAATCCGGAAGAGGAGCGTGCCAAGTACAACTCGAGCGCCGAAGACGACGGGTCTGTTGAGAAGGACCTGACCTTGCTGAACTTCCAGCGGGCGTCTGATGGCAAGAGCATTGGTGTCCTGACCTGGTTTCCCACCCATGGCACTTCCATGCTCGGCAACAACACCCTGATCTCAGGAGACAACAAAGGGGTGGCAGCTTGGCTCTTCGAGAAAAGTGTCCGAGGGCAGTCGAACGTGAGCCCGCACTTCATCGCCGGCTTCTCCCAGGCCAACGTGGGCGATGTAAGCCCCAACGTCTTGGGCGCATGGTGTGAGGATGGCACCGGGTCGGCCTGCGACTTCGCAACGAGCACCTGCAGCGATGGCAAGAGTCAGAAGTGCCATGCCAGAGGCCCCTTTTTCAGAGCAAAAGACAACGGAGCCGCATCCTGCTTTGAAATAGGCAGGAGGCAGTTCGAGGCGGCGAGGAAGCTTTTTGACGAGATGAGTGCGGATTCTCAGCGAGTACGTGGTTCATGGGTCAAATCGTTCCACACCTTTCACAACATGTCTGAATTCCAGTTCGAGTTGCCCAACGGAACTGAGGTGAGGACTTGCCCCGCCGCCTTGGGATACTCTTTTGCTGCCGGCACGTCGGACGGGCCCGGGGCGTTTGATTTCACTCAACACGACTCCAATTCGACGAACACATCCCCGGTTTGGAAGGTCGTTTCTGGGCTACTGAAGGCGCCAACCGAGGACCAACTTGCATGCCACTGGCCCAAACCAATCTTGCTGGATGTCGGTGAAGTCTTTAACCCGTACCAGTGGACGCCCAATGTTGTCGATATTCAGGCGCTTCGAGTTGGGCAGCTGGTCATTATTGTAAGCCCTGGCGAAGCCTCGACCATGGCTGGACGACGCTGGAAGGAGGCAGTCAGGAAAGAAGCCGAGTCGCTGTTTAGCGAGGAGACGGGGTTGAAACCATACGTGGTGATTGGGGGGCCAGCAAACACTTATACACACTACATCACGACCCAGGAGGAGTATGCGTAAGTATAAGATGTCATAATGATGTTGCCTCCAGAAGCTAACAATCGACAGGATCCAACGGTATGAAGGAGCTTCGACGCTGTACGGGCCATACACCCTGGACGCGTACATCAATCGCACCCTCACCTATCTCCCTTCACTCGGAGCATCGACAGCAAACGTGCCGCCTTCACACGCGGGACGGCCCTACCCTCCCGACAACAGCAATCGGTCTTTGAGTTTTATTACAGGGGTTGTGAGAGACGGGACGCCAGTGTTCCGCAGTTTTGGCGACGTTAAAAAGGATGTCGAGGAGAACTACTCTGTCGGCGATGTTGTCCGAGCTACGTTCGTGGGAGCAAACCCACGCAACAACTTGCGACTGGAAAAAACTTATGCTGCCGTCGAACGACTCGTCATTGATACCGGTGGCATCAAGAAATGGGACGTCGTCAGAGACGATCAGGACTGGGGCGTAATCTTTCACTGGAAGAGGACGAGTGACCTCCTCGCCACAAGCGAAGTGGAGATTGTTTGGGAGACGGAAGGAGACGCTGAGCCGGGAACTTATCGCTTCCGCTACTACGGCGACTCCAAAGCGCTGGGTGGAAAGGTTACCGGCTTCGAGGGGGCAAGCGGGCAGTTTGTATTACATTAGATTGGGTTGCTTTGTAGCGTCGCATGGGTTTTTGGCCACCAGCAGGAACATTGATACCCTGTTTTCTTGAAGCATTGGGAGAGACTTTGGGACGGAAGCAGAATGAAAGTCTAAGGGTAACCGTAGTCAGTGCAGTCGCGAAACCCAACATTTGCCAAAGGAGCCAGAAGTCGGCGCAATCAGCGACCATGTGTCAACGTACTATCTGGATAAGATCGACGCCCACAAGAACCGGGATATGCAAGGAGTTTAGCCTAGCACCAACAGGTCAGGGCTATGGAACCAAAGTGGCTGTAACAAGAACATGGAAACGTATGGTGGTGGTTCGGATGGCTTCGTGTCGTTCGTTTGCGTCGGAATGGGGGCAGGAGAAAACCAACAATTCCCGTCCATACCTAGCGCTTGCAGGGGGGCTGCAAAAGGCCATGTCGCCTGCGAGCCTTGCTGTGTACACCCGACTTAAGGTACTGCGTACGGAGTACTTGTGCTCCGTACTCCGTACTCGGTGCTGTAGGTTTCTGTGCACAGTAGGCGAGCTGCCGCCTGCCCCACTTGAATCCATTCAGCTGGGTATGCAGGCAGGGATCACCGGGGCCTCCGTCCTTTTTCATCATGACGGTTCAATGTCGTCTTTGGCCCTTATACTACTCTTCCTTCTTCCCTTTCGATACAGATAGAGCCAATGGCTGACGGGAAATGTTACGCTGCGCTACGCTGCCCGCGTCTTGGATAATGTTGAATCGTCAAGGCGGGTGATCACCAACAACGAATCAAGAGAGCGAAGCAGAAGACGTACGCCGGCAGCCAAGTCTGCGAATGCCATCAACGCATCATGCAAAATCCGCCGCATGCTCACGAGCTTCTCCAGAACCTTTTTCCAAGTAAACCCACCAGCGTGCTTTGGTTAACGCTAGTAAACCTATAGTTCCAACTCTCCAGATTGAATGGTGGGTAATTAGGGGTTATGCTAGTTTCGGGTCGACCAGACTCCGACCAGACTCCGAAACGACACAGCTTCAACCCCTGCCTGCCGTCAACTGCTGCTACACACGGCCCCTTCTTCCTCATGTGTGTGGACGGACGTTTTAACTTTGCCTTCGTTTCTTCCAATCCTTCTCTGCCAGCAATTTCTACCTTCTTTCGCATGTCCAGGTGACGTCTTGCAGATTTCGTGTGTCTCGTTACATACGCTGTCGAGTCTCCCACCACTCCAAGTTAAGCAAGCGGAAGACGGCTTCATCGACGATTCTTTGTTGGCTTTGTCACCCTTGTCTGGCCGGCCAACCCGTTTTTCTTCTTCTAGATAAATACTGTGGAGCTCTCTTCGAACTCGCTCTCCGTCCCCGTCCTCGGTGTCTGTGCTGTCTGGAGTCCGCCTTCGCATTGTCGCCATGTTTTCGTCCGTCTTTGCTCTCGTCGCGGCAGTCGCGGCATACGGCATTTACAGCTATGTCACTGGTTGGCAACGAAACATTGCCGAGGCGAAGAAATCCGGTCTACCATACGTCCTAGCTCGTAAGGCCTCCCGCTTGTAGAGTTGTGTGTTTCTGACGCTAAATCCTGACGCATATAGCCGTCTCGCCCTTTTCCCTACCATGGCAACTCACCCACAAGCTCTGGCTGCCTATCATCAAGGGTCTGCCGAAGACTTGGTGGGAGAATTGGCTCCCGTCAGCATTTCACTAATATCCTTCGACGCGCCCATCTAACTCTTGCTGTAGGATTTCGGTCCCAGACTTCTCCTACAACTTGCTCCACGAACCTTTTGCCAGGCATGGGGAGACGTTCTTGGTCGTCTCCCCCTTCCAGGTTCTCGTCTTGACTGACAGCGCCGAGGCAATCCACCAAATCACACAACAGCGAGAAAAGTTCCCCAAGCTCGTAGAGACCTACGAGATTCTAAAGCAGTTCGGCGACAACGTCCTGACCACCGAGGGCGTCGTCTGGCGCATGCACCGCAAAGTCACGTCGGCCGCATTCAACGAGAAGAACGCCGCCCTGGTTTTTGCCGAGTCTATCAAGCAGGCGCAGAGTATGACGCAGAAATGGCTAGGGCCTGGTGGAAACGGCAAGCAGACTATCGAAACGCTGGATCACGATACCATGCGACTCGCCTTGAACATCATCAGCTATGTCGGCTTCGGCATGCGACTGCTCTGGCCGGGACAATCGCTACCTGACGGTACGGATCCGAAGCTTACCAAGTATAGCTCGCTTGAGGCGCCGCCAGGGCACACTATGAGCTTCACGGACGCCGTTGCCGAGATGCTGGAGCATATCCTCGTATTGCTACTTGTTCCGAGGTGGCTGTTGAGGAGACTGCCCTTCAAGTACACGAAACTCGCCATAGAGTCGCATGACAATTACGTCCAATACATTGACGAGCTGATGCAAGACAAGATCGAGGACTTGCAGAAGGGCGATCACGGCGAGGCGGGCATGGATCTCATGGGTCAACTCGTGCGATCTAAATACGGCAAAGAGGGCGAGTTGAACGGGGCCATCAACGACATGGTCAGCGGCACGGGTAAGGCGTCCAAGATACCACAGCTGTCCAAGTCGGAGATCACGGGCAATGCCTTCATCATGCTCGTAGCGGGACACGAAACGACTGCCAACGCAATGCACTTTGGCTGCATCGAGATCGCCTGCAATCCAGCGGCGCAGAGACAACTTCAAAATGATATCGACGGCATCTTTGGCAACAGTGATCCAAGCACTTGGAATTACGAGAGAACGGTCAACCTGATGCTGGCGTCGATGCTGGGCGCATGCATGAACGAGACGTTGCGCATGACGCCGGCCGTGGTGGAAATTCCGAAAAAGGTCAATCCCGACGGCGACGGTATCCTGTCGTTGGACGGAGAGAAGCACGTCTTGCCCAAGGGCGCACACGTCTCCGTGGTTGGCGTCGCAGCGCACCGAAACCCACGGAACTGGCCATCGAAGCCGAGCAAGGTCACAGACGATGCACATGATTTGAATGACTATGTTCCCGAGCGGTGGTATCGGCAGAGTCTTAGTACGGAGCAGACGGAGGTCAGCGGAGACGGAGAGGACTACGGAGGTTACAAGGGCGCGGACACGAGTGAGAAGATGTTCCGGCCAGTGCGGGGATCTTACGTGCCCTTTTCAGATGGGCCGCGGTCGTGCCTGGGGCGACGAATCGCGCAGGTCGAGATCATTGCCGCACTGTCCGTCATCTTTCAGCGGTACAGCCTCGAGCTGGCAGTGGACGAGTGGGCGAGCGATGCCGAAGTGGAGGACATGAGCACCGATGAGAGGAGAAAGTTGTACAAGAAGGCGCAGGACGAGTGTCGACGGACGCTAAAGTCTGCGAGCACGATGTTGACGCTGAAGTTGCCACATGGGACGACGGTTCCACTGCGCATCGTGCCGCGAGGGCAGGAGAGGTTCTTGGATATTGTCGATACCGACTAGACTGGATCCTGGTGTATTGGGTCGGTTCACCGGGATGCACATTATTCTTGGCTGCGCAGAGGTAGCTTCTACGCCATGAAAAATGATGGTGCAATTCCCAGTGTCGTATGACCGTCACGATAGCGTCAACGGTTTCCCTGTCGTATATATTTGGACTTATTTCCAAACATGTGGCTGGCATGGCAGCACGCCTCTCCAGGGGCCATGTACGCTCATAATCACCTTTGTGTATACAAAAGTACGGAGATTTGACCACGTCTTGTCGAGAACTTGCATCATCCTGTATTCAGCCCCGGATTTGCCCAACACGGGAGATGACCAGCTAGTCGAAAGCAATGGCCAGCGACTATGCCCGTTTGTTTGCATGCCTTGCCTTTTTCGGACAGCTTTCTGGGGGAGAACCTGGAAGAAGACGCAGCGTTTTTTCGTCGCGTCAACAGTGGGCCTCCTGTGTTGTGCTGCACCCTTCCGGGCTATAAGTGATTACTACGTAAGGTGCCTTACCTTCCGCAGTACGGAATATTCATCTGACCATGTACCCAAGTACCCAGGGGAAGAACGTCGCGGGTCCGCTTTTTCGTCACCTTTCGCCAGGCCAGTGCCCACTGTTCCCGGTAGGCGCTAAACTGTACTTGGTCGCTGAAGTGTACTTGAGTACAGAAGACTTCATCCCTTCTACAGAGAACTGCCTAGGTATTCACTGTATCATCCCTTCAAAATACAAAGACGGAGTTATACAAGTATCAACGATTAAAGAGCTGCGGGTTTGCATAGAATCTACTGCCCAATACATAGGAAGCCCCGAACGGGAGGGGGCTGACGATTAAGAACTCTGCATATCATGAGATACCTTACCTTGAGATCGGTACCCCGTGGTGCTGCTGAACAATGGTCGAGTCACTGGCACCTGCCCACACCGAGGGGCGCTCACCACAACAACAAGAGGGGCCGCCCCTCTGCAGAGTACCGGCGCGGGAAATCAACATAAACAACGCTTCGACCAGCCCGTCATCCACACACGCTACATACCTACACCCTTACAACCTACCTAGCTCAGCCCAGCTTACCCGTTGTTCGTTGTCACCGTACGCCCCTCTGGCATTCCATCATCACCATCAGAAGGATACCCAGCCCTGCACCCCTCTCGCAACTCTCCAACCGAGCTTCTTCATTAGAAGAATCAGAGTCGCCATCTCCACGCGACTCGTTTGATACCAATTTCATCAACCTTTCCGCCAGCAAACCGATCGAACCATGTCGGGCGCAAATGCCTGGCTGTCGAGGCAACGCAAGAGCGACCTCGTCGAGCTGGCAGAGTTGACCGGACTCATTGGGTATGCAAAGCCTTTATTCTCCCCTGCTCTGCTGGAAAAAAAATGTTGCACCCGCGTCTTTCAATGTGTTCCTGTCTCCTGTACATGCTGTCTGAGAGTTACTTGCCCGTCGCGCTCGGTCGCTGTCGTCGCGCCAGGCTAGCAGTCGCGTCGAGGTATCGCGAGTACCATTTTCAGAACCCACAGTTAACGACGCGTCCTTAACAGTTACGAGAACCAGAAGAAGGCCGACCTGGAGGTGACTCTTGACGAGTACCTTGCCGAAAACGCGACCAAGTTCTCGACCGAGCCCAAGCTCGTCCCCTACTACAATAGTCGCGCCAAGGCTGCTGGGTCACCCGTTAAGAGAGAAGCCCCTGGTTCCTTGACAGAGCTTGTCAAATCCACGCGACGCAGCAGAACCACCAGACTCATCGAGGAGACACGGCCAGAGTAAGCAAAAGCCCATCAAACAACCTGCCCCGCCGCGCGCGCCTCACAGCGATCCACCCACGTCCCGCAAGTCCACCGTCACGACTGACAGACGCGTCTTCCAGGCCTGAAGAATCTGATTCGTCCAGTCCCGAACCCGCCGCAGAGTCGACGGCTCTGGAACTTCGCACCCCGGCGCGGAACCTTTCGCTCGCCAGTCGCATTCCATTGCCCGCGACGCCTGCCGACGTCGCAGAGGCTGTCGACCGTCACACGGTAGCCCTGCGCGAGCGCGCCACCGAGCTGTACGATCAGTCCGGCATTTCAGAAGGCACACATGCTGTCCGTACCTCCTTGTCGACCGTCACCTCTATCCTCTTCACCGTTGCCGCCTTCGAAGCGTGGAACCTGCGCGCCGAGGTTCTGCCCCTGCGCTATGCCTTCACCATCCCCGCGATCCCCGCTCTCGGTACCGACTTCTACCCTGTCTACGTGCCTGACGCCTTCCTCTTCGTCACCTCCTCGTTCTGGTCTCCTGTCACCCTGTGGACTTTGACATCCGTCCTCGTTCCTTCGTTGTTCGGTTACTTTTACAACCTGAGTGCTGCGAGCCACCCTCAGCCCCGCGGGCGTCCCAGGGGTGCCACTGTGGAGTACAATGTCGACCCGGTGGTCTTCAGCATCGTCAAGGCCCTCATTTCCTTCGCGGTTTACGGCCAGAAGGTTACCTTTGGCGGATGGATCAACGAAAACTCTATTGACCGCATCAACGGTGCCCTCTACGGCGAGTGGAAGGGTATTGTGACTGGCGCAGCCATTACCGGTCTTGTGAGCCTCTACGACGCCGTTCTGAAGAAGTAGGAGCCCATGGCGGCAGCTCCCGAGGCGTGCCCAAGTCCAAGTCCACCTCCTTGGCCGACTCCTCTGAGGAGATCTTTGCGAAATGAGCGGCGTAAAGTTTGATGAAGACTGCCGAACGCCTTATTTCCGGCGACATTGTTGTCTTTTCTATTTTCTTTATAGTTTTCCTTTCAATACTAACACTCGAGGGCGGCGTTCTGGGCGTTTTGTCGGCGTCGCGCTTGGCTCTACAGCTGATACCTATTCAGCACCCCCTCCAATAAATGACGTTGACTTGTTAGACTCTGGAAACGTGTTATAGGACTACTGGAAGTCATCGTCTGGCTTTACCGAGGCTGCTTTTGTGGGTTCGACATCGGAAGTGTTTATCGCTGGTCTGGTGCTCTTTGATGCTTTTCTGGCTGGGCTCTGCACTTTGTATACACTGTATCGGTTGGGGCTGACGGTATGGCCAGGCCCAACTTCAGATCATGATCGAGGGTTCTCGATACATTGTTTATCTTCTAGAAGAGTGGACCCAAGGCATATGGCCATATGAATACATTCTTCCGCAAGTTGAACGTTGGATGATGATGGCCCCGTGACGACTACGACGGTGATGAATGTTTTCAGGCATGAGCATGTTTACCGTAGTTTGGTGTGACATGCGAAGACCGGTCAGGACACAAGGACACAAGAACACATGTTGTCATTTCTATGGGCACACGGCACCTCCCCTCTCCATGAGGCCCTTTCTGTACAAGCCATCACCAAATTTGTCCTTCAACTTGAGAATCCAAAACCACATAATGCATGTTAAATAGTAATAATACCTAGGTACAAGTACCATTGTGGAATTTAATGACAAACATAGTTTCAGTGAGGGTAGTGTATTCTACGGAGACTAGTACTACTACCTCAGGGGGTCGAGGGCAGGCAACGACCAAGAAAACTACAGCAATCCCAGTTGGAGTATCCCAGGCCAACATACCCAAGGATATAAAAATATCATGCTACCATGATAGAAAACTTTTGTAGGAGGATTCGCATGGCCTGAAGCGTATAGCCGGTGCTCACGATTCCGTTTGAAAGTCAGCGACAAGTCGATGACTGCTTGTTGAGTCACAAGTACCGAAAAGGCAAGCCAGGTTCTGCAAGTGACGGTCATCAAGGTTCCTCTGTTCCTCTGGTGGATTCATGGCTTAAATATCTTGCGGAGAAATCCCCTGCACTGCAATACCTAGAACCTTCCTCCCAACGCAAACCTCTTCAACACGATAGCGCAGCAGAACTCTTCAACAGGAAAACGTCGCTTTGTTTCCATAGTCAACATGACCAGTCCTACAATCCATCAAGGAGTGACTCCTGATGCAACCCCTTCGAAGTCACAAACCTTTACTTTGTTTCCCCTGCTCCCGGCAGAACTTCGAGAAATGATTTGGCGAGAATTCTACTTGGAGCCGGGGTGCCTCATCATCGCGGCCCAACAGGTAAACAACCTGCTGATCAACTACGCGGTGTCGTCGAGCCACCAAGTCAACGCAGGCGTCGACCGAACTTCCCACGCCGTAGCTCGACAGATCCGACGCAGAATCGGCCTCACCACTAGCGCAATCAAAGGATCAACGACTATGGTCGACGTGCCGCCGTACCGACAGGGCCAGAAACAGTTGTTGCCACCCCAGGCCGTTGCGTACATCAACTTTGACCTGGATTTCATCCAACTATTGCGTTATTGCATGCCCTCGTTATGGTCGGACAAGATACAGAACCTCACGGTCCGCCAGGACGACGATAATCCGCAATGCAAGCGGCTCTGTGGGCAAATGGGAGTGGTTTGGGAACACAGGCAAGCGCTCCCGAACGTCAAGGTGCTCAAGTTTGTGCGGTCTAGCACGTTGCTGGGACTGCCGCCGGCTGTCGAGAACTTGGCCTTCTTCCAGGCGAGATATCTGCTGCGAGAGGGAGACGAGTTGCCCCCTTCGTGGGCGGGGGTGAGGTGCGTTATGGCCACGGAGGACGACACGCAGCAGACGATTGAGCAGCCGCGGTGGGACAAGTTTCTTGGGAGTGCGGTGGGCGTGCTGGACCTTGAAGATTTTAGTCTAGAGGAGCTTTGGTCGTTGAAGGGGGATGAAGTGGCGGGAGCAAGGGTGCTATTTCGTCATATGAACACTGTAGTGCAGAAGCCTTAAATATGGCTGAGAATTTGGCTGAGGCTTTCAATCCTGGGGTCGTATCAGGAACGCCTACATAGTACCGTATTTGCCAGTGTCTTGATCCGGTATTTCTACTACTGACTTTGATTGTGTACAAGCTTGACACATGGGCACATGTGAGGTTACAATAGTTGAGAAAGTGAGGCACGAGAAAATTACGATGCTCGGTACACGTTCAATCGATAACGGGCAAAAGGAAATTTGTTTGGCACATATAGAAACGAAACGGTCTGCCGAGCCATCCCGTCCAGCACTGTGGCCCATGGGCGTCGTTAAGAGAGGTAGGCATTTATACAAAATCGTAGAGTCCTGACTACTAATTACTGGTCCAGCGAGGTAGTCAAGCCAGAGGAAACTGCTACCGAGGCGATGGAATTCCGACAGGCATATCCCGTTTTCAACAGATTAAACTCGCCATGTCGGAGAATCTGAATTTCTCGTCTCCGAATCTTGCTCCGACCGCCTTTCTTGGATTTATTTGGCCTTACAACGATATGATGGAGCACCAGAAGCAGTGGCCGGGACGCGTAAGCGGCTCTTCTATCGTGACATATATGCTAGTTGATAGTATGATGGAAAACAAGTGGTTCATTCTAGTAGCAGCTACGGCGTGGCCAGTTGCCGACAAGACGTATCGGACCAGATCCGGCTAAGTGGTTTATTCGGTGCTTCCATGACCAACGTCTCCTTGCCCGTCTAAAACCGCTTTCATTTCCTCCAGGTACCATTCGACCCCTATTTCTGAACTAGCGACCAAACTTGACTGGGTACTCTGATAGGCCCACGAGCGTGCTTTGTATTCATGGCCAAAGCTGTTCCACTCAGTGCCGCAATCGCATACGCCTTGCTGACCAACGTATCCAGACCTTCTCGTCTGTACAAGCTCACCAGCAAGTCAGCCATGGCCGCTGGCTCTATCGGTGCGGTTTCTCTATCCTCCAAGTGCTGTTCCAGTTTCAAGATCTCCCTGACGCGATCGTCGGATAGTTGGCGGGCTTAGCAGTGGCTGCAGGCCCAGGCGAAACCCGAGGTTCTCTGCTCTGTGTAGTTTTGACGCCCTTCAAACGTACGGATGGTCCCGAAGTAGGATATGGTAATCTCCTCGCAAGCGGCAACGTCGCGCGTCGCAAACAGCCTGTGGGCGAGCCGGGTCCCAGTCCCACTGCGCTGCGTCTTTGGAGCGGCAGGCGTGGTTGATCTTCTACGGCAGCGTGAGTATCATGGGCTGAGGGCAACTGTTGTCGCACATATTCTGGCTTACGGATATGTTTGCATATACTGTAAGTAGGTATGCTGGAATCCGACTCGTCCCCCCAGCCCCAGTCATTCATCTGAAGGTCCGGAGGAGACGCCGTACCCATTGATCAGAGTCTTGTTCATTAGGCTGTCCGTATCTGGTGATATACAGAGGTTGTGTAATACTTAACAAGTATAGCCAGGTATTTTATCAATAGCTAACTTCTAGAGCGCGATCCAAGTAGGCCCTAAAGAACATTTCATATCCTAGTTCCGGTCTGGGAAGATATTTGGGAGCTCTTAAGTAATTGGACCTCCTGCGTGTGTATATCTCATTGTAAGTAATGCCCCGTCTTTTACCTCTACACGTCTCGGTTGTGAATGAAAGCGCGCGAGCCAGGGCCGGGGGTGTTTGATACCGCTGCAATGAACCTGAATAGGTGACGCTCACGCGTGGGCCTCGTCATCATGGCCAGACCCTTCCCGTGGTCAAAGTGCGGGTCGGCGAACACGCAATACTCTTCTTTGCGCTCGCCCGACCACATGCAGATGGAGGATCCGTTAGCCGGGATGCTGTGGTCGTGCCGCAAATCATGAGGGCTGCTGTAGTAACTTCCCGAAGCATTGCAGGATTCGATGCTGCTTTGAACAGAGGTAAATCCACCGGCGTCCTGTCCACATGATAATGGGTGCAAAGCTAACCGGGAACCCGCCCAGCACGCTGCCAATGTTGACCACGACTCCGGAGAATTTGGCAAAGAGGGTTGAAATCCATGTTGGAAGAGTTTCGTTGGGTTCCCCGGAAGACTTGGAGCGCCCAGCGGAGCCATGCGGGTGCTGGCCTTGGTTTATGACCCGCGCTGCTCCAGACAATGGTCGTTTGGCGCCGATCGGATATGACCGTGCTGCTCTCGTATATTGTTTACTACCTGACGGAATCTTGCGAGGAAACTCTACCTCTGCAGACTACACACGGCTTGTTGTAGGTTGTCCGGTCCCCCCCCCGCTCTTTGCAAGTTTGGAGTCGGAAAGGGGCCCGAAACCTCAAGCCAAGATGGTAGCGATGGCGCCACGAGTGTTCATGATGGATCGAGCCTTTGCTTTACAGTAAATCCTCTCATTGTGCTATCCAGCCACGTCTTGCATCTTCGATCTGGGTTTTTGAGATGTATGCCGACAAGATCCTTGTGGCTTGCATGTGGAAGTCGCGGTCCCCTCGGATCGACGACGATAGACCCAGGGAGCCTACCAAGTACATTGGTATTGTAAGAATCTGTGAAAGATGCTTTACGGAATAGAGATCTGTATGCAATGATAGAAGAACATTTCTACATCAACAGGTTCTTCGCATCGTGGCACAGCCCCCAACAGCCGCGAGTGCATAAAGTAACCAAACTCATAAACATATTCTCAAGATAGTACCGTCAAACAATCCACTAGTCTTACTGAAAGTCAACGTATGTAAACTGAATTAATTAGTGCCCGGATATCGGCATCCTGCCTCCCAGATTCTCCCGGACCTTCTACCATTGGGCCTCACTCTTCAAAGATAAGGTACTTCTTACTCTGCAAAGTCACATTCCGAGTCTTCATGAATCATGGATACTCTTGAATACTAACTATTGAAGCTGTTGACATTATGCCGGAGAGATCTGATGAATAGCACCAGACCGCGTGTCTCTACGTTGACAATGGGCATGTTCCTCCAAACTTTGTATCTGCAAGTCTTCGCGATCTATCAACAGATATATATCCATTTTACTTGAGAGCGATTCACATCTCAGGGCTCTTCAGCACCAGCCTTATGCTTGTGTAGTGCGAGTTGTATGGCGTGGTGAGTCCACGTAGGCTGTGCTTTCCCCGCTCTGCATGTCCCATATGTACGCAAGCCTACGGATCGATACCCAGCGAAGCTTCTCAAGGGCGGAGCTCAGGGTAGACTGGGAGTATACACGACGAAACAAAGACACAAAGAATATTGATACGTCAGTATTGTTGATACCAGGGCCAAGCAGACGTCTGCTCTGCTTTCATGGGGCTTACATGGCGACTCCGGCGCGACACGGGCAGTGGTCAACTACATTTGCAAAACCAATGCAAACCTCTCTTCTTCATCTCCGTCGTACATCATCAGACCAGGAGGCACTAGAGTTCCGAAGCTCAACTTGTGTTCCACAGCTGTACTTAAAGAAATGTACACTCCCGTTCTACTTTCGTTGCTGCCCCTTTGCAATCTTGCGCAGGACCCAGGTACTTATAGTAGCAGCCTAACGCCCCCTATGTTTAATTCAGACCCGGCTCTTATAGTTATAGGTGGTACGCGTACCCACGGCGCCTCCTCTCATCATGCTTCCTGAGCCGGGTCTGGGTCTCTATAGGGGCATAGAAGGCAGAGGAAGCAGAGGCAGAGGCAGAGGCGGAATCGGAGGTGGCGATGGTAGAGGTGGAGGTAGAGGGGTAAAAGACCCCATGATGGAATCGGCACCGCTTAGCCATTAAGACCAGTTCCAAAGGCGGCTCCAAGGGTGGCAAGCCGCACAAGCGTGAGAATGGGGAGGCTTTCCCATATGTATTTCCTGCTTTAGTCACAATACCATACTGACAGACCATGTGTCATACGGGGAAAATCTGCTCTCGAATTTCTCGACGGCTGCAGAGAAATGTGACTGAATGTCAACAAGACCATGTGTGGCACTACGTTGACAAGCTATCCTCACACGAAACAGTGGTGTCTGCGAGAGGAAGTGATATGTTTCCAGGTTGTCGAGTCGCGGTCAGCTTACTCCTCCATATGCCCAACCTCGTGCAGGCCCATCTGTACGAAGATGGGGTTTTATGCTTTCCTTGTCCGTGGCGTTGTGTTGCGTTGCGAAGTGAAAGGTGACTGGGCGCGAGCCTCATATTTTGTCGTCGACTGATGTTCTTGTACAAGTTCAGAGACAACAAATAAAGCCTCGCTGGTGGGTGTAGCGTCTGCCGTCGAGTCCAGCTATATTTCCAGATGACCAAAATAAGGCTCTCATGCCATTTCAATGAGAAACAATCATTCTTTGTAGCCAAGGATATCCTTAAGAATGGTACGACTCGCATTATTCGACATCTCGGCTTCAAGTGTGAGTCATCTTGGTCCCTCGAGACACCAACATCAAGTAGATGCAATACCACACGTAGCCCTTCTGTTTACCTGATGATGCGGCGAAACCAACAGTCTCTTCCCGAGTCTCTGGATTAGGTAGAGGCACATCAGGCCATGTCTGACACGCATGCCTCTACAGGGGTATTCAAAGCAGCAATTCACATTGCGACCACACGAAGCTGCCAGAAACTTCCAAATCGTACATGTCAAACTGTGGACGTCAGATGCAGTGAGTGGAGGTATAGACGTCAGTACTATGTACGTAGTAGGCTCCTGTTGTGACCCCGGACATTCCCCAAGTATGTATAGGTAGGTACCAACGGATTTTGACCATTAAGACGTCACTGGATGATTCCTTCTTCATCTAGGAAAGCACAGAGGTATGTATGTACTGTACTCCGTACTGCCTGTCGGTTTTAGCTGAACACCGTTCGTCGCTTCCTTCTCCGTGCCGGTCATCTAGCGGGCACAAATTCGTTTTGAATGAACTAGGTACCTACAGCTACAGTAGACGATCGTACCTTGGCCCCGAGGCTGGGGACATGTCGCGCCGTGATCGTCTGCAAACATCTCTGGAAGTCGGCCTCTTCCCGCTCACCGGTTCCATTATTCCTTCTCTGTTATAAGTGCACAACGCCAGCCTGATTTTCTGACAAACGACGACAACCTCGGATTTCTGGTGAGCAGTGATTTGATAGCCGCCGCCACCAGTACAGCGGGTCGTAACTCCTGAAGGTGTTTGCTAAGTGCATCAGTTAGCGCAATAGCCACGAGGCGGGCAGTAGGTCTGGCAATCCCCTTATCGACGTCATCACATCTTTCGGTATTTCAAAGAGCCGAGGTCTTTTCACAGGGCAGGGGGGGAGGTAGTCGCATGCGGCATCCTTGATGCCCACCCTTGCGGATGAAAGGCGACCAAGCATACCAACATCAGCCGACGTGCTCGTTGCGAAACATCTCTTACGAACCCTCTTTGACAGAACCGGTTCCGCTCGACGTATTGACGCTGGCGGCAGAAGCGGATGCATCGCGAGCGTGAGAAATACTGGCAGCATGAGGAAGAACGGTTTTTACCATGTATTCTGTGTACCCTGTACACACGCAGGGAGGAACCCCAGGTCAAGCGCCGCGAACATCAGTCGGGCTCGCAGCAAGACGAGCAACGCGGCCCGGGCAACACTTGGCCATCAGCCAAAAGTGCAGGGCTGTCCACCCCGCGGTGATACCGGAGTATGGCCGTCATGTTGCATCTGGACAGGCCCACTTAGTCGAACTCGTGGTTGCAACGTTGTGCTTCCGATGACTTGGGAGGCGTCCCAACCATTGCGGCCGTTGACGGGGCGTCCAATAGACGCAAGCTGTGGCAAGAAGGAATCTCGAAGCGAATGCAAGCCCGGCCGCTTCGTGGTCAGCGAGGCTAGTGTGACACCTGGCCTGGTGCCCGTGTTCCACAGTTTCGGCTCGAAACTTCCAATAAAAAGGTCGGGAAAAGTACAATTGGAGGAGACAGGTTTGTGAAGATGCGCTTCGAAGCACCCTTCGAGAATCTAGGTTGACTGATAAACTGGGGCCCATACCACCGACCACCTACCACCGACTCCTCCGAGCTTGCAGGACGAGAAAGGAATGAAACGGGTTGATCATCCCATTCTCCTCGCCTTCTCCCCCAAGGATACACCCCCCTTCCCACTCCTCTTCTTCGTCCGATGCAGTTAATCCACGCTTACCCCAGGGCGGGGAAGGAAGGTAATGCGGTGCAAGTCTGGGGTGAGTTCGAGGTCCTTGAAAGAGATGGAACCTGCGTGCAGAGCCTATCTGATGGAGTATATAACCCACACCGGCCGGCACGACGTTTGGCAATTTGGAGGAGTGAGGCGCACTTGGCTATGTAACTTGGCTAACTTGGCTTTTACTCTTGTTTTTGCTTGGCCCTTTGGCGACGACCCATTGGCGAATTTGCTGTGCAGCCCCCATACACTTGGCCTACACTACTGACAGTCCAGTCCACTACGCCGTTGCCAAGCTTCCAAGCTTCCAAGGGCGACATTAGCGAAGATGGGCAGCGCCATCGACCACATTCCTGATTACGAGAAGACGGCTACTGGGGACCTGAAGCCCCAGGCGGAGCTGGCCGAGGCGCCGCGTCACGATAAAGCGACAGCCGTCAACATTATTCAGAACCCTTTGAAGGTAAGGTCGCTCTCGCTTTCTAGCGCGCAGGACAAGGTCCGACTAACACCGATGTTCTCTTTTTGTTTTGACAGCGCAAAAACCCCGAGCAAGCTGTCAACGATGCCGTCAGTTTCGCAGAAACCCACGGTCTCGACGAGCACGCCGCGCTCTTCGGCCGGGCCGCTCTCGTAGCGCGAGACATGGACAAGTTTGGCTCGGTCACAACCTTGCAAGAAGACGAGCGCCGGGCGCTGGAATACGAGAGGGATCATAAATGGCACGGTCCGAAGATGCTGTGGTACTCCATCGGCCTCTGTGCCATCGGAGCTGCGACCCAGGGATGGGATCAGACAGGTTCGAACGGGGCCAACCTGAACTTCCCCAAGGAGTTCGGCATCGATCGCCCGTACGGACGAGACGAATGGATCGTCGGCCTAATTAATTCCATCATCTTCCTGACCGCGGGACTCATCGGCGCCTTCATCGTCGACCCGCTGAACCATTACTTCGGCCGGCGAGGCGAAATCTTCATCACGGCGTGTTGCCTGACCGCCACCCCAATCGGTTCCGGTTTCGCCAAGTCGTGGCAGGGCCTCTTCGCGGCCCGCTTCATCATGGGCATCGGCATCGGGGCCAAGAACGCCACTGTGCCCATCTACTCCGCCGAGATGGCGCCGCACCGCGTCCGCGGCGCCCTCGTCATGTTTTGGCAACTGTGGGTGGTCGCAGGCATCTTCCTCGGTTTCTGCGCCAACGTCATCGTCAAGGACGTGCCTAGAATCGCCTGGCGTCTGCAGCTGGGGTCGGCCTTCATTCCTTCCTTCGTCCTTGGCGCCGGAATCTTCTTCTGCCCCGAGTCGCCTCGTTGGCTCATGAAGCACGGCAGGCACGCCGAGGCCTTCAAGTCCATGTGTCGCCTACGAGCCCACGATATCATTGGTGCCAGGGACTTTTACTACTCGTGGGTCATCTACGAGGAGGAGCTTAAGGAGGCCCGCGGAGCTGGCTACTTCCGTCGTCTTTGGGACTGCTTCTCTGTTCCCAGAATCAGGCGCGCGAATTATGGGGCGTCGACTGTCATGTTGGCGCAGCAGATGTGCGGTATCAACATTATCTCCTTCTATAGCTCCACCATCTTTGTCAACGCGGGTTACACGGATGTGGAAGCCCTCTATGCGTCTCTGGGCTACGGCGCCATTCAGGTGGTCGCAACGATTCCGACGCTCTTCCTCATCGATACGAAGGGAAGAAGAACACTGACATTGGCTGTGAGCAAGATGCCTTGAGTGCGTCGATTGGATATGTGGCTGACGACAAGTCGTTCCTAGACCTTCCCTCTGATGTGCGTCTTTCTCTTGGCTGGTGGGCTGTCCCTGCTCAAGCAGGACGGCAGCCGCGGTGAACGCATTGGGCCAGTTGTTCTGTGAGTGTTTCTGTCGTCCCTGTTTATAGATCGCTTCTGACTGAGCGGCAAAGGTTCATTTACCTCTTCACCATCTGCTACTCATTGGGCGAAGGCCCAGTCGCCTTCCAATACTCCGCTGAGGTCTTCCCCACCATCCAACGTGAGCAGGGCATGGCTTGGGCCGTGTGTATCAACAACACCTTTGGTCAGTCTACGGTTGCTTCGGTTGAAGAACGAGTACTCACATGGTGTTTCATGTAGCTGGCATCCTGAGCTTGACGTTCCCACGAATGAACAGCGTCATGACCCCAACAGGAGCATGTAAGTAGCTACAACGAGCTTCGAGTCTACTCATTGCTGACCCCGGTGACAAGTCGGTTTCTACGCCGGTCTCAACCTGATAGCGTGGTTCATGATCTTCTGTTTCGTCCGAGAGACAAAACAGCTGACTTTGGAGGAGTTGGATCGTGAGTTTGTCATTCATAAGACGTTGGTATTACTACTAACAACGAGGACAGAGGTCTTTTCAGTACCGACGAAGGATTTCATCGGCCACGAGTTGAAGGTGTGGCTACCTTACTTCATTAAGAGACACATCCTGCGCAAGAAGATTCCCAAGCCACCGGCGATCATTGCAGTGGCTGGCAAGGAGAATGGAAGATCAGACTCTGCTTAAGTCAGCCTCGATGGATCCCGCGGGTCAGGGAGGAAAGCAGTCGGGAGAGTAACTTCAACTGATAGGGTAAGATCCACACTGAGCTTCTCGGCAGTCAAATTTTACAGGCCTATAATGTCGGTGTGAAACTCGAAACAAGTTGTATCAGGCAGCACTGAGATAGGGATAGTAACGCAAGGAATCAAGCATTCCAGATCAGCTTCCCCAGACGGTTTATTGCCTAAGTCGTGGTGTCGATGTCACTGTAACATACGTGATGCTGCCAGCATGTCTTGCCTGCTCCTGGCTTTGTAAAGTCGTTAGGCATGACTCCGTAATATCTCGGCATAATAACACAGCTTCGGCGCTGGAACTTATCACCGCGGCTGAGTCCTACAAGTACATGTCATTACAATTAAAGTGGCATTGTTGATTTCCAGGCGTAAACCCTAAAAAAAACTGTTGGACATTGTTTCCTGACAAGGATGGACCTCCTACATATATCAGTAGTCTAGTCTATGTTCTTATTAAGACAAATGAGAGCATGCTTATGCCCCACATAGCTCGAAGGTGGGATGAACGATGGCAGCTTTTACCGCGTCGTGGGTTGTTGTAAATTTGTCATTACCACCTGATGAAGCCAGCGTGCTGTCCATCGGTGCCACGTGCCACTGCCTCCGTCACGCAGGAGACATCATGTGCAACAGAGGCTGTAAAGATGCACAGCTTTGCAACAGCGACCTGAAAACAGCTTGATCTTTCGCCGATTTGTGTTTACCGGTCACGGTCAGCAAAGACTAAGACTTCTACTATACCACATGGTAATGGTCTATTTATATCCCTGTCGGCTAGTATATACCGTGTACGGCTGGCCCCATACCGCGGGTCCCTAGCCGCGGGGACTCCGGCCGCTCGACTGACTCAAGTGGAAACGGGTACGACGGTGGCACCGCGTCGCGAAAATATGGTGCAGGTCACTCTCCCGTGGCGATGGGCGTCGCGACTGCTACATAGGAAACTCGGACCTCCTGAGGCCCGAATGTGAAGAATGACGGACGGGGCTCCGGGAAGGGCTGCAGGACCCGGCGTCGGAGGGAGACCGGGGTATGCCAGGCATCGGGAGCTCCGCTCTCTGCAACTGCAAAGTGCCCAGGTAGCGTGTTGATTGACAAGAGGCAGGTGCATGAAATCTGCTGATTAAACTCTATCCTCACGTGCGCCGATCGATGCCGTACCTTACACGGTACTGCGTAGGCTGTAGGCTGTAGGCTGTAGGCTGTCCGAAGAAAATAATGCAGCTCTGCGTACACCGAGAGAGGCACGCCTCGTCCTGCATGTTTCTGGCCATTGGCCTTCTCGGTAGAAAACTGAATCGAGAGAGCGAGAAGCTCATTCAGGATGATTTGCCAGCCGTCGTCGGAGTCATCCCAACGGCACCACCGCAGAGTCTTCGATCATGACCGGGATGGTGGTAATATAGCTGAGTTCGCGTCGAGGCCCCCTGATCTTGCTCTGTTAATCTCTTAATGTTAATGAGGGTCAACGTGTTGTCAAAGTGGCGTCGTAGACTCTGGGCCCCTCATTCCGTTTCTCAAAGCCCGCTGACTCCCTAATTATATTACCTGCGGTAACTCCCCCGTGCCAGAGGCAACTCTCTTGTTTCCTCTCTTTTGACCTCTGACGCATCCTTCTCTCCTCCTTCGGTTGCTCTGACGTTCGTTCTTGCCGCTGTATCTGCGGCTGTCATTCCTTTGGCCCGTCATCATGACACCCATAAGTTTGCTTGCTCTTCTACACACATTCTTCACAGTATGCGATGCGCAGAACCCTCCCCGACGGTCGTCGGCGCCCAAATTCTTCACCAACTCGACCCTCCCTAGGACCACCTTGCAACCGACGCTTTCCGCGACTTCCTCGCAGTCACTGTCCTCGCCCTCCTCGTCCTCCTCGTCCTCCTCGTCCTCCGCCGCCGGAAAGCCTTCAGCGGCAGCGGCACCACCCCTCGTGGCCAGCTATGGAGGGCTCGTAACCGCCGGCGCCGGCGCCCTCATCATGGGCGGCATCGGCGGCGGTTTCTGGCTCTTTAACGGCATCACGAGACCCATCGCGGCCGGAGCTTCTGTCGTCGCCGGCGGAGCGGCTGCTGCCGGAGCGGGTGCTGTCGGAGCGGGTGCTGTCGGAGCAGCCGGTGCCGGAGCAGCCGGAGCAGCAGGCGCAGGCGAGGCCGCAGGCGAGGCCGCTCAAGAGGCTGGCCAAGAGGCCGGAGACGAGACCGGCGACGAGGACGGCGACGAGGACGGCGACGGCGACAAGGATGACGAGTCAGAGAACCAGAACCTGCCCACCTCCAGTCAGGCATTCACTCTCATCAAGACCACTGCGGCGCCGTCCGCCACCGAGGCACCCACCGAGGCACCCACCGAGGCACCCACCGAGACCGCCACCGAGACCGCCACCAAGTCCAAAAAGTCGCGCCGGATAACCACGAGGACGACCACCAGCAGCTCGTCCACCAGCAGCTCGTCCACCAGCAGCTCGTCCACCAGCAGCTCGTCCACCAGCAGCTCGGCCACGCCGACCAGTTCCGCTTTACCGGTATATTTAATCAGAGCAATGGAAGGCACCTCAAGAGCAGACAGTGACGGGTTTACAAACACCCTGGTCAGCATCGTGGGGGGCGACAAGGACAAAGTGGAACTCCTCATGAACGAACAGAAAATTCCTTACATGTGGCTGGTTTCCCTGACGGGGGATCAGCTCATAAAGGTCAGAGCCGACAAGGTCGTTAAGGACGCCGAAGTGGAAGAAGTCTTCATCTTCGATGTCGACGACGACGACGACGACAACCTGTTTGAAATTGATATCGGAGGCAGGAAGCAGAAACGCGCCCCCAAGGTCAGGAAGCAGAAGCGCGCCCCCAAGGTCAGGAAGCAGGAGGCCGAGGGGGACAACTCACTAATTGACCTACGAATGCTGTCCACCCCTCCAGGCCAAAAACTCAATGGCTACTACGGTTTCGACGACAGTGCCGGCCAGGGAGTCACCATTTACCTCGTCGACGGCGGACCCTTCGTCTTGGACCACTCCGAACTCAAGCCCTCGGATCCCTCCATCACGCGCGAAAACATTAACGTAATGGAGCATCCTTACTCCATTCTTAACCAGGCAGCCAAGCATGGCACCTGTGTGGCTTCCAAGGCTGTCGGCAAGACGACCGGCGTCGCCCGCCGTGCTAATCTTGTCACCGTCCGCGTTGACATCACACCTGGCGAGTTCTACTTGCAAAAGATTTGGCAGACTGTCCTTGACGACATCTTGGATAAGAATCTGACGGGCAAGGCCGTCGTGTCAACGACCGTCGTAACCCACAGAAAAGGAAAAGAGTACAAAGAGCTTCTCAAAGTTATCGAAAAGATAATAAAACTGGATGTACCTGTAGTCTGCTCCGCCGGCAATGCGGGCCCCATCGAGCCCACCGGCCTTCCTGCCACTCTCGCCAACGAGTTACCCATCATCGTCGTCGGCTCCGCAACACAATCCGGCACCATGGCGGACAAAAGCCAGCGCGGAGCCTCCCTATCGACGTGGGTCGTAGCATCGGATGTTCTCTGCGCCGACTACAATTCTCTTGGGGGATTGAGAAAGGATTCTGGTACCTCTTTGGCCGCTCCCCAAGTCGCTGGCCTCGCAGCCTACTTCATGGCCGACCCCGAGTTCAAGGACGAGTTGAGGCCAGGGACTGTCGCCAAGGACGTACGAGACCTCATCAAAACCTACTCTCACCCCCGAGGCTCGACAGCGAGCCATCCCAACATCGCCTGGAACGGCTTCGAACCGTGCGGCGCCGGATTCTCACAGCGCCGCCGGAGGAATCCCGAGGACGATGAAGCCTGCGAGCCTCTCGCGCTCCATATCTCCTCCGCACAGCCTGCGGCACCCTCGGCGACAGCGGAACCCCCAGTGCGACCCCCAACGGAACCCCCAAGGAGAAAGCTGGCGGGCGTGCCGGTGTGCGCCCTCCAGGGGAGAGAGAACAAGGTGGTCATCGGAACGCAGGTCGGCTGTCCCGGTCCCACAACTGCGAAGGCGGTGTGTTGGGGCAACGCCCGTTGCAAATGTGAGTCGAGTCCCCTCTGGTATTCGCGAGAGCCATTGTGCTGACAGGAGTATAGCTTGGTCATATGGCCAGGGTGACCGCAATGGTGTCTCCATCGCCATCTGCAACTACTATGCCGTGGATGCAATCCAAGCCTCCAAGGCGGCCGACCCCAAAGCCAAAGCTGGGTTCAGGTACTACGACAAGACCTGCAAGTGGGTGTAGAGGAAGAGTCGCTGCCGTGCTTGGAGAGGTTGGGAGATCGAAGCTAGATGATTGTCATAACCGTTTAATATATCATAATCAAGGCACTCAATCGACAGAGTTGATGCTGACACGTACCACGAGAGAGGTTCTCGCTCAGTATCCGGGCATCCTCGGCCGCTTTGCTCGCTGTATCAGACGTTGGTCGCTTCTTGTGGCATGATGCCGAGCTGGTGACGCAACGACAACAACGACTCCACTTACAACATCTTACGGTAAGCAGGGCGGTGGATGTGTGTGTGTGTATTGACTATGTATGCGGATACCACTTGGGGCCATGGAACACCGGTACTCAAAGATTCTGTCACTCCTCCGCGAGCTACGCGCCCCTCCCCAACGAACAATCATCAGGTCGTCCCGGGGGGATTTCTTTTCCCATAACGAATGTACGTGCCCAAGGCTGGTTGGGTTAAATTACCTGATTGCCACGCGACTCGAACTCGCAGACTTCTAGATGTGTTCGACGCGGAACCGGACCACGACCGCAGGGCTTTTTGGTGTACAACATGGCAAATCATCCTCCCGCACATTGTCGTTTTGTCACCCTGCAGTCCTCCGCTTATAGAACTGGGAAAAAAAAAAGGTTTATTCCAAGTGCCCAAAAACCGCACGCCGAACGTCCCAATGAAATTGATGCTGCAGGATTCCACACAAACAAACAGCTCCGGGGCCGGCCTCTTCACATGACGCATGTCCGATGAGGCATGATGCAAACAAGTCTCGCCGTGCCCTCAGGCCTGGTCTGGACAGCAACAAATGCACTTCTTGCCAACACCTGTCATGATCGCCATTTCTAGAGGGGGCATGACAACAATACTAGGCAAAGTTGGTCCGGCATTTACTCTTGACCAAAGCCCATGGTCTCCTCGACGGCAATCGTAAGCTTCTGCTGCAGCATTTCGAGGCTCTTGTAGGGCGGTAGGTCCAAACGGTTGAAGCTAAGAGTGAGGTCAGTCAAGTGTGCATTTCTTGCAGGGAACAGGAGCAACTTACCAAGTATGGGCCTTGGGAAGATTGTTGATCTCGCCTGCCTTTTCAATAGTGAAACGTCTCGGTCCGTCACTTCCCTGGAGGTCCTTGAAGCCGTTGACAGGAATACGGGAAGTACCGGTGGCGAACTGGAGCAGACGCGACTTCTGCTCACCGTCCCAAGAACGAATCGTTTGCCAGAAAAACTGGATAACTTCGTCAGACTCGGTGTATCCACGGTAGTCCGTATGCTTCTTCCAGTCGTCGACATCAATCTCAGCAATACCGCCAATGAGCAACTCAAGCTCACGCTCGTCAAAGACGTTGATGAGATCCTGAGGAATGAGCTCCTGGAAACCATCCTTGAATGCCTGGAACTGCTCCGCGATACGCTTCTCGATCCTCCACTTGACCATAAGATCAACGTACTCCTTCTTGTTCTCGTTGGTCACATCGATATCGCGTCCACCGGGGATAAGGTCCTCAACAGTCATGACGCCGAAACGCTCGTCTTCAGTGGAGAAGGTCTGTTCGAGAATACCACCGGAAATATCGTTATCCAGCATCCACTGGAGCGAGCGGTGGAAGTCGGCATCGACACCCTCCATGTCGGCGAGCACGACAGACTTGCCCAAAATCATCTTGTATAAAGCACCGATGAAGAAGGCATCGAGGAAGCGGCGGTGGAAGATGGCCAGACCGACAACACGGCCAATGAACTTGAAGTAATTCAGGTGCTCTGGGTTGATACCGGAATGGGGGTTGATCTGAAGTGTGTAGTTGTCGTGGGCGGAGTATTCGAAGAGGCAGTAAAAAGGGTTGAACATCTCGTGGGACAGGAGGAAGAAGAACTCTCTGGAAAGACCGCCATAATCAAGACCGTCTTCTCCGTCGAACTTGATCATTAATCGCTTCTTCAAGTCTGTAGCGGACTGCCGAGTAATCTCCGCAAATGAGTCCTCGAAAATGTGAGACCGCCGGACTTTGATGTGACATTGCCCCGAAAGGATGCGCATCGCAGGCTGCGAGCGGAAGTAGATGAGCTTGCGTCGGAAGTCGCGCTTATACTGAGGTACGTTCTGGTCCAAGGAGGAAGGCAGCCTGGGATCGTCCCATGTCGTCGTCTTCGTGTTGTGGTCGACAAAGTAAACTCTGGCCGTGTTGGTCAAGCGCATTTCCCAACCACTTGGCAGCGGGCCAAGTTGGGACACGGGCTGTTGCTGGATGGTTCCGTTCTGGTTGTTCTGGCCACCGTACATGCGAATATACTGCTGACGGCGAGGGTCCACCCATGTTGTCGTACGAGTGTTGTGATCCACGAAGTAGGAACGTCCTTCGGGAGTCCACCTCTGCTCCCACCCGGGGGGTAGCTCGCCAGTGCCCGGGCTCGTTGCGCCGGTGTGCATCATCGTGGCATTGTTCGCATTCTGCGTGGCTGCTTGCTGGGCCTGCATGGTCGGAGAGCTCGCGCCGGTTCGGTCCTCGGGAAGAGTTCTGTTTTGATGTCTCTGACGCTCGACTTGGGTTGCAGCTTCGCGATCGTTCCTCTGTTCCACAGTGCCAGTGGCTGTGGGTCGGTTCCAGCTGGTGGTCCTGGTGTTGTGGTCAACATAGTATGTGCGACCCAAGTTATCTTCCCGACGTTCCCATCCCGCTGGCAGCCGGCCCTGCGCATCTTCGAAGGGACTGAGGGTGCTGGTCGTTCTGGTCGGGGCAGTGGCGCCGTTCGCAGCAGGTGGCGGGGGCCCGTTGGATGTCATACTAGCTGGGCGATGCGGCAGCGCAACCTGCGAAGCTTGAGACGAACCGCCGCCGTTGGAAGTACCCATGGCAGAGCCCGGTCTAGCTTCAGCCGCCGGTGTCGAGAGCGAGGAAATATTAGAGCCCTGAGCAGGCGGAACAAGCGAAGGACGACTGGAGGAAGAGGCCTGGCCGGTACGAGCAGGCGCAGGTGTCGAGAGATTCGTCGAAAGATTGATGATGAGCTTTCCGTGAACGACAAGATTATCGGAGGACTTTTTCAAGTCTCGCGTGAGCATCTGGTCTGTGTTCAAAGACCTGGTTAGTCCAGACTCCATAGAGGTTGCGGGACGGAAGGCGTGGCTTTACCGTCGGCATCCGGTGCTAGCTCGATGATGTCGCCAACTCTAACGTTAATGACGCCCAAGAAACCTTGGTCCTTCTTCTTGAACTTTTTTTGGTCGAAAACCTGAACAGCCAAAATCGTGTCCTCATTCGCGTTGCTGTGGTTTGTCAGCATTGGCGTTCTGTGCCAGGCGCACGGGACGTCTACGCACATATCGAAGCTTTCGTTCCAGTACGGGTTCAGCGTCCGCTTCTGAGCCGACGTGGTCCTGGTTTGGTCGCCGTTGGCCGTGATGACGGCGAAGGGATCGGGGAAGCCTGCACGGAGGTTGTGAGCATGTTTCTACATAGCAAATACCCAGCAGATGACGTACGGAAGACATCACGTTTGTATAGCCCATCCGCGGCGATGACTGTATTATAGTTAGCATTCGACGATGTGGAAGAGGCGGCAAGTGGATATGACGAACTCGTTACTCGAAGGTTGGGCCTACGGCTGGGAAGACAGCGGTCAGCTTCGAAGATGCTTGGATGCGGCATGATCAATTCGGAGGCGGTAGAGGGAAGTCGGACGGGCGACATGTGAGTGCTTACTTGGGCTGCCCAGCATCGTTGCGAGAGGAACTCATTTCGTCGCGGGATGTCCAGCGACAACGGTGTCGACTCCCAGAATGAAGATCGCCTTCTAATAACGGTCGGTCGGTCGGATTTCGAGCAAATGAGGGGTCAACGAGAATATCAGTACTTGTTAAAAGATACTAATTATCTAACAGCGGCGAGTCGCAGTGATTTGGACGGACGGTTCTAGAGGTAGAATCAAGCAGCAATGGCGATTGCTGATAGCGAGATAACCCGGATCGGATTGACGTTGTTGACGACGACGGCGAAGGCAGAACTGAGGCTGTGCTGTGCTGTGCAGAAGCCCCCCGCTTCGAACGAACCAAGTGGGCTGGGTTTTTGGGGCGTGCAGCGGGTGATAAGGTGACGCGGCGGCGGGCGGGCAGACCGAGCAAAGCCAAGAACAGCACGGCAAAGACGGTTTTAAGTGCTGGGAATCGAACCAGCGATGGGAGGGCGGGAGCGGGCAGCTGTTGACGGCGAGAAGGGAGACGAGGAAAGGACAGGCTCGTCGGCGGATTTGCGAGTGGGATGGGAGGTTGGTGATGAGGACGGCAGGATGGGAGTCGTTTGGTGTTTTGGTAGCTGGCCCTGTCCGTCTGAGCGCTTGTCAAACGGTACCTTAAGGTAAGGTACGTGTGTACAGAGCAGCGAAGAGCAAGTGCTGTGGTGTGGTGTGGTGTGCTGTGTTGTGCTGTGCGGTGCGAGGACTTTGTCTCCGGTCAGAGCCTCAGAGGTACGCAAGAAGGTCATCGTTAGGTGGTGGGTGGGCGGCAAGCGGACGGCGCTAACACTCCTCGGTCAGAGACCAGAGACGGAGAGGGCCTAGTCACGAACAATACGGGAGCGGAGGTCCTCGGCCAGTGGACTCATACTTAGCATTCAGCAACGAGTACTGTGGCTAGGTACATTACGCGACATGGAGCTCGCAGGTGTCTGTCAACAAAGATCTTGGATCACAGATGGGGTGGTGAGGAATAACAAATCACTTGGGCAGCTACCAGGTGAGGTGCAGCAGACCTTGGCCTGAAGCATTCAGTACGAGACTGCTGATGGCGAATTCACCGGGCGAGAGACAGCGCTGTGGAGCTCTTCGTCCACCACCTGAGTGCCTGACTGGAGGCGGGCACCATGGCTATGGCTGCTGTGCAAGGTTCCAGAGTTCCTACCTGAGGAAAATGACAGTCATTCAGTGGCGCATACGTACATGCCAAATCAATACCTCGGATTCTTGGCTCATGACGCCTACTCACAGCAATCATTCTGAGTGACTGCATGAACTGTCCCGAAGCCCAGCCAAAGAGACATAGGTACCTACTATGTACGCATATAACCCAAGGTGAGTGGCGTACTGTGTATGTCTGTTGTCTGAGAACCTGCTCAGAAGACCAATCGGCTGCCTCTCCACAGCAAGTCTACCTGGGGTACCTGCTCACTTATCTTACCAAGCAGTACCTTGTGGTAACTGATCCAGCATGGCCGCCTAAGTGGCCTCCATCACAAGCCGCAACACCTCGCCTCAAGCGAGCAAACATTAACATCAGTCTGTCAGGCCTGTCCGACACGTTCCCAATAGCGTTTCGGATCTCGTCCTTCGACGATCCCGTTCCCCCTCCCTCTTTGAGAGCAGAGCCAAAAACCTGCCAAAGACTTAAACGGCGGTCCCTGCTTACCTGACAGGTCTTTTGCCTTTCCTTCCCCAAGCCAAGCACCGCGCGTGGCAGGACAAGGTACCTCAGGTTTGCCCACGTTACCATCCGAAACGGAACCTGCCTTGTTATCAGTCGCTAGCAAGCGTACAAACCCAAGTGATCTTTAAGCAGGGCTCTCAGTTCGGGCCCATCGACGAGATCTAGAACATGACCAAGCCATCGCCTCAGCGCGCCTCAGCGAACGCCTCGCTTTACATAATCATCATGATCTTACTCATTTGATATGCTGTGGCGATATCGCCAGTCGCCTCCATTCTCCATTTTTTTTCTGGGTGTGATTTGCTCTGCTGCTCTGCCTCTGCTTTTGTCTACTTTTCTCTGCAAGCTCTTCAATGATCAATCAGCAGTCATCATCAATCATCATCGATCATCATCGAGTGTGACCGAGAAACATCGCCTCACCAGTCACGCATGCCACGCTCAGCGAACAAAATCTCAGGACACGCCCTGCCTTTAACCAAAGGGCGATCGAGGCATGTACCGACAGAGAAACCAGAAACAAGCGCATTGTCCCTCGTCCCATCCCGCGGCCCCAGTTCCCTGAACCTCATGCGCCGCAAACCCGTCATATCCATTTGCTCTCTTCTCTGCCTCTCTCTTCCTCTCCGTCCCTCTCGCCCCTATTTCCCGTCCGGCCAGGCATACTGTGAACACACATGCCGCCCACCAGCGAACCGACCAAGAACCCGGTTGAGATGAAGCGGGCGGGATGCCAGCATAAAAGTCGCCAGTCCATCCACCCACAATTCCCTACTTCCTCGGCGCGACTTATGCTTACGCTTCGCCTTGTTTTATAAATAACACCAGCCTTGTACCTAAAGGAGTGCAATTCGTCCTATGCATCCCCCTAAGTCATGCCCTGCAACCAGTTCCATCAATGTATGACAAAATGGCCATATCCTATCCAATAACAGCCGCCGTCAACAAAGATGGGCGTCCGCGTTGGTTGGCGAGGAAGCACGTGCTGCAGAAAGCCCAATCCTAAAGGTCGATAGGTCACCCTCATTCGTTCCCTCTACCCTCCACGCGACTTGCACAAAAAAGAGTACACTATAGCTATAGCGCCCCGAGAATCGCCACCAGAATCGATCGTCCTCGTAGGTAAAGTGTGCACTTTTTTCTAAGTCGCGTGCCCTCTTCAGGAGAAGTCTAGCGGCAGTACTTATCACTACGTGTGCGAGTGTATTATGTAGAGCAAAGATGCAGCCCAGGGGGGAGGGGGGGGTAGAGGTCCTCCTGCACCATGGCAGCGGGACTTGCCTGGTTTCGTATCGGCTGGCAAAGGCGATCCTTCATTGCCAGCAATAGCTCCGGTTATACGGATACTGCGCCCGGGCCGGGCGATGCTGTGGGCCTTACACGGAAGGGCGGCACCGCTAGCTTCGTCCGTCTTTGACTCGTGGCGTACCGGCCTCGCGGGTGTACCTTAAACTCATACTTCGCTTGCTTCCGTAGTCTATTGGCTTGGTTTTAACAACGCCAACATTAGTCAAACATGGCTGCGCTGGCCAGGGTTGTAGATTTAACTGGGTCAAGACTGCAGCCTGATGATCAAACAAGTGGCCTAGCTGCTACCACGCTCTTTTATCACGGTTGCTCGCACATCGACCTCGACGGACTTTGCCGTCCAGAGCCTGCAATTTGAAGAAAAAGAGAATTATTGCTTCTGCGTGAAGCCTACCCTAACCCATAAACGCCCGAGTAGAAAGCTCTCCATTCCTCTCTCTGTCAATCCCCATATGATACAATCAAAGCATCGATGCAATCCTGCACACTCCCTTTGCGCTGAGTTACGAACTTCCGAGACCCGACTTGGGCCACGCAGGAGGTATGCCGGCGTTCTAGTACGGCGTAAAACCTCCTCTGCCGCGGCCCCGGTAGCCTCCCCTGTAGCCGCCACCACCGCCTCTGGGGAAGAAGCCACCACGACCGAAGCCGCCACGGCCCCGGGATCCACCACGGCCACGGCCTCTAGACATGCCGGGAATGTTGGTGCGCTTGGGAGTGACCTTGATATTGCGGCCCTTGAGGACGCTCTCGTTGAGGACGAGAGCCTGGGCGACAATGCTCGGCTCGGTGAACTCGACGTAAGCGAATCTGCATTGGAACGGCAAGTTAGTTTTTGCATTGTCTTCGGTATTTTTGCGGAGAGACAGCGAAACAAACGTACCCCTTGGGCTGTCCAGTGAACTTGTCCAAGAGAATAGTGACGCGGTTGATGGAGCCGCAGTCCTTGAAGTGGTCCTGGATGTCTTCGGGGCTGGCAGAGTAGTCGACGTTGCCGACAAAAATGCTGCGGCTGTCGACGTCTTCCTTATTGTCGGCCAGCTCGCGTGACTCGTTGTCGATGCTGGCCTGCATCTCACGGAGTTTGGCGGCCTCCTCCTCCATCTCGGCGACACGTCGCTTCATAGCCGAAATCTCCTCCTGAATTTTGCAATGGTTTGTCAGTCATACCTCCTCTTACTAGGCAAGTCCCAAGGGCGGGATCAAGGGCCGTCTCGTGTGCGCACCTCGTCGTGGCCGTCGTCGTCGGCGACGCTGCGATTTTCGGTAGCGTGGTCCTCCACGGGTTGTTCTTCTGCGTGCGTGTCGGCCATGATTGCTTTGTTCTTAATCGTCGTATAAGTATAGCTATCTGATGAGAAAGTGTGTTAGCCGATTGATGCTCCTGAGAGCTGCGTTGTGCGACGGCACAGAAAAGGCGACGGGCAGCCTCGTCGACAACGGCTTGCAAGCTCCCACAATGATACCCAGTCGCGCGCGCGTCAATGGGAAGAGAAGTACGTACAACTGCAGTGAAGACCGAAAGACTCTTTCCCTGATACCGAGTGAGCGAACAGCAGCTTGTGCAGTGCTGGGGCAGGTGGTAGGCGATGGCGAGGCTATTGCAGTGGTGTGCGGGTAGGTGATCCAGAGAGTCGAGACCAAAAATGGGAGGGAGCAGGTCCCACGGTTTAGCCGGCAACCTCAGGTGGAAGGTGGCGTTCCGATAAGAACGATAAGAGCTCCAGCTCGAAGCTTCCTCTGTTGTCTGGACTTGTAGGCACCTACCTACCTAGGCGAATTCAGAAACTTGGCAGTCGGGCTGGCAGTCACTTCTAAAACGTATTCGGTACTGGATTTTCCGTAGGCGACCGCGCAGAGTTTGTTGAGGCTGCGAATGAAGCTGATGACGTCGGTCGAGAATGACAGTCAAGCAGAGGTCCGAGGCAGACAGCTTTATCAAGCGGGGTCACCCGCAAAGGTACCCGGAATAGCACCGCAGAAAAACTCGGTCGTACGTAGGCTCCTTAGACCTCTTACTTAACTCTGGGCCATTATCTTTCATCAGGTGCCAAAAATGCGAAAGGTGTTGGTCTCGGCCTCATTTCAAATGATACAGAGCTTTGCTACTTCCTTGCCTAACCGTTCCCTGCCTTTCGGAAAGTTTTGAGGGTTTTGCGGGAACCCTTGGCGCTCTGCGTCAATCAGGCCGGTAGACTGATTCTGGTTATGGCATTGTTGTCATGATTGCCTAGCAGAGAATGAGGTTCTAGTCCTTCCCCCTCGTACACCCCCGAAAAGAGAGGGTGTTAAATCTCTCAAGCTTCAATGTCAGTTTACACTTCTCTGCCATACATTGTAATCCACAAAATGCCTTGTAGAAAGATACCTCCCTTGAAAGCAGGGGAACCCTCAAGCAAAAGCTTCTTTTTTGAAGCGTATCTTGTGTACATGAATCGATACAAGTTAGAGCTATGTTCATGGAGTTGAGAGTAGACTGCGAGCCGGTCAGATCTACGTGAAGAATGCCTGCTGGCGATGGAAGACCAGAGTCGCTCCTAATCATTACGTGCCCGATGAATCCCTATTGTCGAAGAGCCTCACACCCACATCACGTATCGGTTCAAATGTCGTCAGGGGTGTCGTTACAGTATCGATCGATCCGTTGGAATTCGCTCCCGAATGGCATCAATATCCGGTATTACGTCATGCCAGAACCCTGACCATGCTACGTTGCAATTTCCACCCGTGTTGTCATAGCGGGGAGGCGTCTTTTCAGCAACATCGCCATCCGTATCGAAACTGCAGTTCCGGCGCCGTGCTCCGAGCCCGTATCGTCCCCATAGTATTTCTGTTTCCACCCGGAAGTCCGGGGGGAGGGCGATCATAGAACACTGGGCGCGACGGCCCCGCATCATCGGCAACGACGATAACCGAGACCTTCCATTCCGACGAGTCGTGGTCCCGTGGCCGATTTGTCGGCTTGGGAAGTCACACCACAGAAACATTTACCAATGCTAACCGCCCGAGGAGGTTGGTTTGGCTGCACTTAGTCAGCACTTCTGCCCCCCTCGGAACCTAGTCCGCCTGTCGTAGTTGCCCACGTGTGACGTCGCTGAAGGCACACTGCGTCAGCACCGCATCGGCGGTTCCGGCCCAATCTATCCTTGGTCCTTACGCTGTCCGTTCTTCCTGTTTCCCTTGCTCGGAATTCCGACCGCAGCGAGGAGAGAAAGGGTTCCTCGTCCGGATAGGCTGCGATCGCTTCGCCTTGTGCCGTTTAGGAAGACAGAGAGGTAGAGGGAAAGAGGCGCTCGCTCTATGTACATTTGCGCCACATTTACATTTGCACGCATTGTTTTCCGCATCCGTTCTTCGTTGATCGCGATACGCCGGACCCGCGACCGTGGTAAGATCAGTCATGTCCACCGACGACGAAGACGAGCCGATGCGGCCTCTTCTCTGGAGTTTCAGCGGCTTCCGCGAGACGAGGAGGCCAGCGCCTCTCAGGCGGCATCTCACCGAGTCCCGCACCAGCCTCAAGGACGTTTTGTCGTCGCGCAGAAAGCACTATGCCGTGCTTGCACTCGTGTCGCTGGACGTCGCGGTGCTGATGGCCAACATCTTTGTGGAACTCGTCGCATGCGACATGAAGCGGGAGAGCGAACCTTGGGTCCGGGACACGCGCGAGGGCCTGGAGATCACCGGTCTGGTCTTCAGCTGTCTGTTCCTTGTAGAGCTGATTCTCTGCGTCGTCGCATTCGGGCTGAGGTGAGCACCATAGGCGTCTGTTGTGTCGACAAGTAGCTGACACTGATCTCGCAGGTATTTCGCCGAGTGGTTTCACCTGCTTGATGGGATCGTCATTGCAGCGAGCTTCGTCGTTGACGTTCTGTCCCACGGGGTCGTTGAGGAAATTGCATCTCTCGTCATTGTCTTCCGGCTGTTTAGGTTCGTCAAGGTGGTTGAGGAAATGAGCATGGGCGCGGCGGAGCGGATGGAGGGGCTCGAGGAGCAGCTGGCGGAGCTGCGGCGGGAGAACGGGGAGATGAAGAGGCAGCTGGCACGGCGGTAGTCCGATATACTTCAGGCTTTGAGATGCGGTGCTTCATGAGCCGGGCGTTTGGCTTCGGATAAATGAGTTTAATGATAATGATACATTCGGCACCGTATGGAGTGTCAGACCTCTTTGAGCGTTTGTGGCTTACTTTAGTCGAAACAGCGGTCGACTAATGAGATGTTGGATTGGCAACTCCATCCACAATGCAGTGGACTATAAGAAAGACATGTAGATCTCCCACCTGACTGGCCTCGCTATGCGACTTGAAACATGGAAGGCTGACGTGGGTGAGAGTTGAGTAACTGCAAGCACCCGTATCGCCGGATCGGACTCCATCAAACGAAGAGATTGTCAGCTGTTGGACGGCCTCCCACGGTAAGGTGTTTCCCTGGTGGGAAAGTCTCCGGCCAGACCATTGAAGGAAGACTCAGAGGCAGCTTCTGCTGCGGGGGTGGCACGCCAGCTCGTCGGAAGACGCCTCCGTGATGCAACACCAGTCGCCTCTAGAAGCTACTGCACCTCCTCGTATTGCAACTCCAACAGTACTGCAGTGAGTAGACAGGCTTGTGGTTGGCGATTGAAGATAACTATACGTACGAATACAGTCCACGTAGTAATTATTCTCGGACGACGTCTTCGCCCCTCCAGCAAACGTGCATGAGCGGATACTCTGACACGCTGCAGACAAAAATAGCAAGAGAAGCACATAACCGTCCCTATACCAGCGAACAATCGTTATCAACACGAAGGGGCGGAAAAAATACAAATTGTCGTTGCTCCCAATATCCTTGCTGTCGTGTGTCCGTACTCCGATAGTACACAGTAGTGCGCAGTAGCTCTGTGGTGGAACAGGCCACCCTTGTTTTGGCTGAAGAGTCGCGCGGTCCATGGTTCCGTTTGATGCATACTCGTGGCTGTCGCTTCCGATCGTCTGTCGTCGCAAGTACCACTTACTTCGCGGTAAGCTGCGGCAAGCCAGTCTGTGTGTAGATGCATCTTCACTAAAATGCAAAACCTACCGGCTGGTTCACTCATTCGGGTCCAAAACATGAAATAAGCCATTCGATATCTACTGTTGCAACGGCCGAGGGCAGAAAATACGTTCAAGATTAGTCAAGAAAACCCGAGTGCGCTGAATCACAGTCGACCTCATAAGGCCGCGTGACGAGCATCAGTTGGGTATGCAACTACGCCATGTACTAGTATGCCCCAAAGCCCCGTAACACAATAAACGGAGACACAAAATCAGTCCCCCGCTTTGATACTCTTCTCTCTGCACCGGTGGATCCAGGACACGACTCGCTCTTGTCATTTCCTCCGACATGTATTACGGATAGGCCAAAACAAACAAACGATCCGTCCAGTCAAAAAGCAATGCTTTTATTCCCGGCAAGACGGCAATACGAAGAGACACAATTTCTTGACTCATCCCAATAAACCCGTGACCGCTTCCAGAAGGTCAAAGCCACCGGGAGGCGAACAACAGACGACAGGCAGCGTAGCGCGGCATCGTGTCTGTCGTGTTAGATCAGATGCCTCGTCTGCAGAAGAAGGTCGTTGACGTCGAACAACAGCTGCAGCCTGCTGACTGTCTTATCATTCGCTCGGTCTGTTGTCGCAAACACTGTGCCGCTGGCGAACGGCACTTGCATCACGGTGCAACCACATCCTTTGAGACGACCACCGAGAACAAGTCTTCAAAACAGTATACGCCCCTACCTATACCCGAATTCCACTCCGTTGTTGTCACCCCCGACAATGATTCTCTCTGGAGCCAGGGGCTCGGCCCAACTATCTACCAATCATTGCCTTACCATATCGGGGCCCCCTCTCTTAGATTAAACTTCATCTCGACGTCCGGGCCCCTTGTTCGCGTGGCCCGTTTTTTCGAATCTCGTTTCCGTTTGCCTTGGCTGTTATCGTTGTAGTCCGTTTATTGACAATCGGACGGACGACTCATCACACGGAAGACCACAAGTCATCGCTCAATGGCTGAAATGCAACATGGAGCGAGTTGCAACAAAGCAAGAGAGCAGTGGGTAGTCCAAAAGCTCAGCTTAGGTGCAAGGAAAGGCCCTCCTTTCGGTCTCAGCCCTGGATCGTCGTTCCTTTGCCAACAATCTCTAGGCATTCCCCCGTTACGCATAGGTATAGAACCACACGCGCCACCGACAGATGAAGCGGCTCCTATACGATTCTCCAGAAACACCCGCTAGCAGGTCAAGAACCACACGAGACGCGCACATTGCGCACAACGGCGTCCCGTACTTGTGTTCTCTGAGGCAGAGACGGGCGATGGTGTGCTCTCCCGACAATCAGAAATGGAAAGAGTCGGGCGGGGGGTTGACAGGGACACGGGGTTGATCACCTGGACCGTTTTCTCACAATCTTCTCCCCAGCTCGAGAGGCTTCCGTCTCCTTGCAACCGGGGCTTGACGCCATCACCATGTCCGTCCCGAGATATCCACAACTCCTTGTCCTGCAGTCTGCAGAGGGCGGATGGGGTACCACACCATCCTACAGTCTCACCACTGGAGCTGCAACCTTCCTGCGTTTACCCTACGCCAGCCTCATCAACCTCTCCCGCCAGTCAGTCAGTCAGTCCCTCATCATTCAATCGCCCGTCATGGGCAGACCAAAATTAACCCCTGAGACTCCGCTTGCAGACCGTCCTCCACTCCGTTGGCTGCTCAGCCGGAGAAAAAGCCTTCCTCGCCGCTCGTCAGGCCTTGTCTCCTCAGACCAGACCATCGAACTGACTGATCACCCACTAGCGGCGAGCGCCACTTTCTCCCTCCTCGGTCTAGTCCGGGGGGTGGCCTCCTTGATAACTCCTCTTCTTACTATGTATTCCTCATCGTCTGTGTGCGATCCTCGTTCTAGCTTCTATTGTGGTAGTCCCCGTCTTTACCACCCCTGGTAGATGCAGCACCAGCAGCACCCACAGCACCGCGGCGCTCCCGCACCCACACGCCCCCAGGATTTCCGTACGGGATATAACGTTTGTGATGAAATTGCCTTTCCAGTCCCTAATTTACTTAATATTCTCGACGCGGCCCATCTTCAGCCTAGAACTTGTTCCCTTTTTTCCCTCTCCTATCCCTCTCCAGTAATAGCCTCCGCAAACCCACAAGACAGCTTATCCCGTCCAAGTCCAATAGGCTCTTCTCCCTCACGAGGTTCTCCAAGTCATTCGCTAAAACAACCAAAAGTCTCGGACTACATTACACTCGTTGAATCATCGCAACCGCACGTTCCAGTCGTTCATTCGATTTATACTACGTACGACGTTTAATTCCCATCTCCCGATCTATCTCAACCAATCCGTCACATTCAAGATGAAGTTCTTTCTTCCTCTCGCCGCCCTTGTCGCTGCCGCCGCGGCTCAAGTCAGCGAGTGCGCCGCCGCCATTATTCTCGAGACCTGCTTGTTGAGCGAGAACGCCAAGGTAAGCCTATCTCAAGGAGTTCTGAACTCGAGAAACTCCAAACTCCAGCTACCAAAGTCCCATGTGAACAGGACAAAAGCAACAAAAAAAAAATCAAAGCTAACAATCTGGACCCGATAGGTCGCCGCTTGCAACTCTACAGACTACGACTGCCTCTGCGCCGCCTACCAGGCCGTCGCCACTTGCTACAACAACTGCCCCAACGACGTCCGCGCCTCTCCCGCCCAAGGTCAGGTCACCACCTTCTGCACGCAGGCCTCGCTCTACGGCTCGGCCGCCGCGCGCAAGACCGCGTCCGTCGCCTCCGCGTCCGCCTCCGTCGCCGTCGCCGTCGCTTCCAACTCGGCCGCTGCTACTGCTGCTACTGCCTCCGCCTCCGACCGAGCTGCCTCGTCGACCGCCTCCGCATCCTCCGCCACCAGCACCCCTAATCTGGGTGTCGGCCAGCTCGCCCGTAACACCGGCGGCGTGCTCCTCGCTGTCGCCGGTGTCGTCGCCGCCGTTCTCTAAATGTTCTCAAATTCCAGACCGGAAAGAAGACCGGTTCTTTTTAATGGACCAACGAGAAGAAAGATGTACAGGAACGAGACCCTTCAATGTTTAAAAAGCGTGTCATGGCAAACGGTGCAAGGAGAGAGACAAGACAAAAAGGAATATGGCGGCGTCCATCAACACTGCAACTTTTCATCTTCTATTGCATATCAGGAAGGGAGGCATGGGCCAGGGCCACCAGCCAAAGCGAAGTACAGTTGTACAATTGGTTCTAATCTTTGTAATTACCTAATCGAACCAAAATAGAAAGGTCACCAAAGAAGAAAATCATCAAAATCCCAATTATGAGCACTGATTGGACAAGGTCACCAACAACAGGTCGATTCGTAGGTGGTCAGTCAGACAACACTAGTCAAGTTGACTCGCCAACATTTCCCTGAAACATGCAGAATGCCCAGCATAGTCATCCCAATACCAGTCTTTCTTGCACATGAAAATGCAAGTCGTGCAAGTGCTTTTTGTAGGTACTTGTCTCACGACCGGGTATTCGACGGGTATCCACTGTTCAACTAAAGAAGGGCGCGACTGAGCAGAGATGGAAAACCTGTTTTTTCTTTCTTTTTTGTAACAAGACAAGGAAGGTGGTGTTGCGGTATATTCGCTCATTGCACAACACAGAGTCCCTTTTCGCTCTGCGCTGGAGATGTCCGGGTGAGAAGGGTGGGCCGTATCCATCTGTTGGTGATCTTCATCAAGCTCTCTAGGGTCCTCGCCAGCCATGTCTGCCAAGACCGGCAAACGTCAGCGGTAGAGTGGTCTCATTTCACTCAAGCACAGATGACTTGTCAGGTGAATCGAAAATGGAGTCTTGATTGCTCGACATGAGCGGGTTCTCATCATGTTTTGGTTTTCATCAATCCGTCTTCTCCAATCGCTATGATACAACACGGGTGTCCTCGAATCCTACAGCTGCCTTTTTTTTAGACGTCAGATCCCCTCGTGGGACACTTTTCGCCTGCGAGTTGCTCGAGCTCGTCCCCCACCGCTGGGGTCTGTCATCCAGGGTGAAGTTGTAACAATATAAAGTCTACAGGTAACGCGAGAAAAAAACAACACCAAGACATACGCTTCCAAACACCCCCGACGCCCGATTCATAACTCTAAGCATGCGACATTGCCCTCTTCTGGTCCAACGTCACAGCCGTTTGCTTTTTGCCTCTGGTGACCCTTGGTTGCGCGTGGTCAAACGAGGAAGTGTAAGAAGAAGAAGGGGAGAAACTTTCATGAACTAAAGGTCATATGTGTGCGCGAAAAATGTGGTCGCCAGAGACGGGCAACTGAATCCAAGTAGTGACGAAATGAGGTCGAGCCTCAAAGGGGTTTGGTAGAAGCAAATGAGGCATACTGAACATGCTTGACACGTTCAGAAGTCTTTGGTCCGCTTTGCGCTGTTGACGGGGCTGACAAACGTGACGTGCTTATTCTCGTCCTTCTTGAGTCTCATTGCCTTCCCGGACCCGACAACATTGGTTCCCCGATGATGACTGATCGGCCGTGCCTCGTGATCCTCGTCGAGGGTGATCTCAGCAACGTCAGAGACCGACTCAGCGTCCATGCGATCACTGACGCCCGCCTCTGACGAGCCGTCGTCAGAATCGTCATACTCGCCATCGTCGCTCACAAGCGAAGGCGCATTATTGCTGACCATTGTGTTTGGGCTCATATCCACGTCCATGTCCACGTCGTCGACGTCGACCAGCGTCAATCTCGGCGCCTGGTCTTTGTCGGGACTGCTCAATGGCGGGGATGCAAATCCCAGATGAGGAGACCTGCCTTTGCTGCTCGCCGGTCTCGTCGATGGCGCCACGATGACGGGAGACATGACGGCTCTGGCTGGGACTCGCATGGCGGTTGAGGGTACACGGGCAGCAGGCAAGGCGGCACTGTTGGCATTGTTCAGGATAGGCTCAGCCTCTTCCGACTCTTCTCCTGGTGACATGACATCTTCCAGTACCTTCTCCTTGGCATCGCTGACGATGTCGCCGAGGTCGCCGCGGAAGTTCCTGTTGCGCATGAGTTGAGAAAGAAATGGCGTGTCAGTCGACCCAACGAATTCACCGACGCCCTGAACGTCTGGTTTCGCGTCTTCAGACTTGGGAGGAAGACCGGGAATGCTTTGCACACTAGGCAGCTTGCCTTGTTTATACAGCTTGAGCGAGTCTTGGATCCTTGCAAGCAGCGAGGCACAGGCTTGCTGTGTGGACATGTCTGTCTGAGCCAGCGGGTGGACAAGACCAGAAGCAACGGCCGGAGCCGGGGCGGGTGGCTTCTCCTCGCCGACGATACCGCCGCCTTCATGGACCTCGATGGGATGACCGCAGTGAACGGCCGCCTCTTCATGGCTTTTGAAGTCTCGCCTGTGAGCTATGCGACAATGGTTGATGAAACCCTGAGTACTGCTGAAGTTTTCCCTGTGACAATCCAAGCAAACAAGTTTTACCGTCTTGCCATCAGAACGCTTCAAAGTGCAAGGCCCAGCCTTTTCCTTGGGTTGAGGATAACCGCTGGAGAGAGACTGCAGCTTCTGGCTGCCGACGCCTCTGGTGGAGCGGTGCTTGTTTGCGCTGGCGAGGTCAGGCATGCTATTTCTCGTCGTCCGCCCCTCGGCTGAGCTTCTGCTACGGGCAGTCTCGTGCACGGGGTACCACTCAGGCTGCATGCCATCAAACTTGGGATCTGGGATGAGCCACTTGGCGTAGTGTCGAGCGTATGGGCCGTCAACGACTCCGTAAGGCGGTGCCCACTGAGGGACAGGCTCTCCTGGGCGATTCTGCACGACTGGACCTTTGCCATTGGCGATATCCAACATCTGCGCCGGAGTGGGGCAGGTCGTGGGATACGGAATGAGATGACAGCGGCGAAGCTGCTCGAGAGCAACTTGGCACTTGGCGAGCTCTTGGTTGATTAGCCTCAGCTCATTGTGCTTGAGCAAAATCTCCATGCCGAACTGATACTGAACGGTATCGCGGGCATCTTCCAAGTCGTTAGTCATCGTGGGAGCGGACACAGACGCCGGCAGGACCTCGGCCTTGGCCACGGGCGCAGTACCGAGCGCGGGTGCGGCTGCCGGTACAGGGACATTATGAGCCACGGCGGCGGCATCGCAAGGGTAAAAATCAGCAACAGGAGGTGTGCTGATTTCCCGCTTCACTCGCTTCAAGGGTTGCTGCTCACTAACCACAGATGCGGCATGAGAAGAGGGCGAGTCGTCAGTGGCAGACAACGGCCTCTTTGGCGGACGAACCGAATTGGAGATGGTCATTGTCGGCGCGGGTGGATGCGGCAGAATGAACTGGTGTTTCGGCGAGAAGGACTGCATGGGGCTGACAGCGACTGTCGTTTCGCTCCCCCGCTCTGGACCCCAAAATCGCAACATGAGGTGCTGTGAGAAGAGGAGGGTTGTTCAAGTCAGAAGCTAGAAAGCGGCAGGCTGCCCAGTAGATACTATTCGATGCGAGGCGCAAGGCAACGATGGCTCTGGTGGGGTTGCGATGTGCGGCAGTGGCGCCAGCTGCTGAGGCGACGGCGATGGCGACGTGAGTGCAGACGCAGAAAGTGCGAGATGCAATGCGTCGTGCTGAGCTGAGCTGAGCAAGGGGGGCACGCTGACGTAAACAATGGGTTCTCCGATGCAGGTGTAAGCCAGGCGGGAGATGACGAGAGAGCAAGAGGCAGGACCTCTGGGCGTGGGCAAGGCAGGGGCGTGCGTGGCCTAGGCGGTGGGCGTGCGTGTTTTGACTGGAGCTGGAGCTAGGAGCTAGAGCTGGGGGGAAGCCAGAAAAGGGGTGGCAGGGGCGAGAGCGAGCGCGATGATGCGTGGTCGGGCGTCTCCCTCAAGAAAGTTGGGGAGAGGCGCGGGTTGAGCCAGCAAGTGAGCCCGAGGCCGTGGAGGTCGACAAGGCGAGGAAAGGGAGAAGTGATTGCGACTGGATCGCGCAGCGAAGATGGCGACGCAGAAGGATCGAGAACTAATGAAAGCCTCGATAGAACGCGACAAGACGGAGCGAAAATGAATGCGCGAAGAGAGACGGGCGAGTAAAGGAAGGGCGACGCCTATAAATTACTCGTCTCTGTGTCGGGCGAGAAAAAAGCGTGCGGGTTTTTGGCTGAAATTGGGGAGGGAAGGTTGTTTGTGAGGAGGATGAAGTGATGCAGATTGGAATCGCAATCGAAGAGCGAGGGAATAAGGTGAACCTGACCTGACGGCACGGGGGAACACCTCTTTCTCAGGCGGGCGACGTGCGCGAGTTTGGGTAGGAAATTGGCCTCTCTGGGCTCTGGGGGGATAAGGAGACTGTGGGTGACAAAGAGTACCTTATTGCGTACGCATACTTGGTAGAGGGTCGTGGAGGGAGGGAGGGGATTGCGAGTGCAGTGCGTGTGGGCCTTTGGATCCTACTAGGTACACGTACGACTGACTGGGCAGAGTGGCAGTTGGATGGGCACTGAGCCTTGGAAAAAGGGCGTTGGAACACCACCAAAGCGACCAGTGAGCATGCGAGACCAAGACGGACGACGGCCAAGGTGATGGACATGCCCCAGTGGAGGTGCAGGCGATGCCGGAAGGCAGGTTTCTCTACTATTACAGCCCAGAGTGCCTTCCCAAGTATACGTACACAGCCCTACTTGTACCTAGGTATATACCTAGGTACCACAATACTGTACCCGTGAAGCAAGTTGGAACCTCTGGATTCCTAGGTGCTATGTCGAAGTTGGGTGCCTACATAGCGGTGCGCTGTGTCGCGATTGCTAAGTGCACTTGCACTTGCACTTGCACTTGCACTTTGGGTCGTCGAATGATGCGAATGCTATTGCACGAGGCGACGGGAATGCCACTGCGTGTTATGATCTGTCTGCCTCGTTCTGCCTCTTGCACGAAACGCACAGTACGTACACGAGACTTGTGGGTACGAAAAGTGCGTGGTTGTTTCTGTTGTTGATGCGAGGGCCTAATCAACTGACTAGGTAGGAAAAGGCAATTTGTGTACATGTACAGGATGCAAGGGGACGGAGGGAAGGGTGCGTGAGATGTGGGCTGCGTGGACAACAATTGTGCATGAGTCATCGATGCTGATTGGCTTGAACTGCGACAGAAGGGAATGCACTTGTTTGGTCTGACCCAGAGGAAAGACACCGGACGTCAGGTAAGACGCCAGAGTAAGAGAAGATGAGGGATACCCCAGGATGTATCGGTCGGTACCTACAGTGCTCCGTACCTACCTACTATGTAGTGCACGTGCTCTACTGCGTAAAGTACTTTGATGCATACAGTCAATGATGTGAAAGAGTGGAGACTGTAGAAGAGACTGGATTGGACAGCAAGCCAGAGAGGCACGACGAACCAGCGTCGGCGCAACCTAAACATTGAGTAAAGTACTGCCTACGCCTGGACGGCTCGGTCGTCGACAATCGAGGGACAAGCTCAGGATGCAAGAGTCAGGCACTATACAGGACCTACCTAGGTCGATGTGGTTGTAAGTGCCCGGGCAGGTCGAGAGTGGGGAAAACGCTACAGGAAAAAGCGACAGCGGCAGCGCACTGGACTGGGAATCCTCATCCGCTGTCTGCCTGAACACGGACTAAGACAAGGAAGAACACGCGGCAGACCGGGCTGTCTGTTTGATGGTGCTGATGAGACGGACGGGGGAACTCGGTCTGTCGCAATTCCCAGCCGAGACGCTGCACAGCGCGTTTTATCGCCGCACGAAAATAAAGCGGGATACCAGGCCAGCGGCCAAGATCAGGTACGGATTAGAGGCACAGCTACGGAGTATTGTGGAGGCCCATCGCACTGCAATTGAAATGTCGAGCTCCGTGTAGATACTTGTACGGATATGCATCAAGTAAATGTTGACCACGGCATGTAGAGGGGAGATGCAGGGAAGGGACGAAAGGTCGAAAAGGAAAAGTGTGGAGAGGGATAAAGGTTCACACAGTTGTTGCCGACAGTACATAATTAGTAGGTTGTCGCTGTCGATCTCACATCGAGTCTAGTTTGCAGAGGTTTCAGCGGAATGTCTTATCGACCGGCTAACGTTTTATTGATGCCCTGCGAATGCTACAGGCATCTTTTTGGCGCCATCGAGCCACGACGTTGGTGGGTGGAAGGGCCGGGGAAAGCTCGTGGTGTGTGGCTTGGAAAAGTAAAGTGTCTCTCAGTCGCCCCCGCGCATTCCGTTTTGCGATGGGCAAGGTGAGGTACTTTGGGGGGTGGTAGACAGGCGCCTACAGCTACATAGTAAGTACCTAGAGGCGTGGGAATGCATCATCGTGGGTCCAACTGCGTCCTGGTCGGGCCTCTGCTAGTGTCCTTGCACTGCGTACCTACTGTGTACTGTGTATACTGCTTTCATTACCTCCCCACTAAATTGCCAGTGCGCCGCCCGCTGACAGCTTTCTTGGTGGGAAAATGTCCAACGTGGCAGCAGTAATGAATGTCAAAGCCGACGGGAGTATCTTACCACAGGCCGCGAGCTTTCATCACCCCGCAAGTTCGCTTACTCGAACGCCATTCTTCACCTCGTACGCTTATCTCTCGAGGCATAATCAGCGGTCGCCCACCGCCTGATGGTTGCAAACAGCAGCAGCGCATCCGATTTGTTGACGGCGGCTGTTGTTATTGATGTCCACAGCCGCGCCGCCTTCTCCACGCCACAGCCAGCCGGACACTGATCCTATTCGTCTGCGTCGTAGCCTCACCATTCTGGCGGCGCCGGAGCCATGCCTAGCGTAAAGATTGGACCCCATTTTCCAACATACAAGTACACATTACTGTGTCCGTACGGTACAGAGTACTCCGTTCTCCGTACCTTACACAGTAAGGTAGGTAGCATCAGGGACCACAACCAGACTTCACTGCCTGACTGCCAGACCGACTCGAAAACGCCGGATGGAAACAACGTGGGATGACACCGCTGTGGGACTCTTGGGAAAGCATGGAAAGCCATGCATCTCGCGTGCTTCTCTGCTTCTACACGCCTTCTCTCACATCTTCCGTTTCTTTTCTCTGCGGCCTCGGTTGAACCATCCTCGCGTGCAACATCAAACACAACCTGTCGAAGCCTGGCATCCCGCGACTCCTGCGGCCATGGGGCCTCGCTCCAGCAGAGGCAGACGAATGGGTGGGTGGGTGCGACGTGCAGAAAAGCATGGATGGCCGCTGGAAATGCGCCACGCAACTTGGCTTGACCATCTTTGCCTTTATCCAATTCCGGTTTCAGACATGAACATCACCAGAGAGGGAACATGGGTGCTGGACCACGGCTCGAATCCTAGGCAAACCAGCCAATCTGTTATCGCCGGCATCTAGCGACGGCCAGCGGAAACAAGTTCCATTCGCCCCGGCTCACCAAAGTCAAGGTCCAGCGAGCCAGGCTGCTCCCTAATCATGCACATCCCTGTCCTAAGCAGCATCTGAAGCCTGGGACATGAATAGCGCCTTCCGGGCGAAACGATTCGCTGCGACTGTATCCGTACTCCGTAATCGTACGGATGCTTGTACTAGTACACAGATTGTCGCGACCTGGCAGGCATGCTGCATCCCGGAAGCTGGAATCTCGTGGAGAGAAACCTCCACTGCTGCGTGCAGGACCCTCGCCAAATCTGCTGGATGACGAGATTATGCTTGGCCCATGATTCAGGAGCACGCTTCCTTTTTGCTCTGCTCCAAACCTTGCCGTAGGAGATTCTTCGAAATCGACGCTACTGAAGGCCGTTTGTCCAGAGTACCTTGACAGATATCTCGGCATCTTCGTTGTGAGGGTCCGCGAATCGCCGCAAGCAGCCCTCTTGCGTGCCATCAGCGAATCAAAACAATAGCGCATTCTGGGGGTGAGTCATGACCATTGCACAGGCCATCCGAGCATGTGAAGTTGCAAAGCCACTGGTCATTGCATGTGGAGTCTTGCACCGTCCACCACACTAGGCCAAGTCCGGCGGCCGAGAGATTGATGGACGACATGAGACAAGATTCTGATCACGTGAAAGGGGGAAATTGCCCGTCAAGACTCAAACAGAACCACCCAATGGCTTCGCGCTACGCGCAAAGTCCATCGTATCAATTGCACGTACGGAGAAGCCTAGCTGTGGGAGATTATGACGAGAGAACAGCTTCTTGTATGTAGTCACATAATCGCAAGAGATTAGGAAAAGTCGTCTCTTTAAGGTACTCAGTAATGGAAATGTATCGGGCCTACTACTGATGTGCGCATAAAAAAGATGCATTCCCGGAATCGCCGCTTTGCCGGACTAACTGCTGCAGTTTCGGGTCCAATTGTCCGTCATTTCCCCCGACAATCGGGTCCGACTCTCCGGAGTTGCGGGTCCCGAAATCTCTTATCCGATAAGGTCTTCCCGCGGGGGAAGAAGATGTCAAAATCCAAGCTTCCGCTACTGTTACCTACTCACCCACCAAACCGCACCGGATTCTGCCACACTGCTCCCACAACGCCTCGGCGAAATCTAGAGAACCAAGAGAGGGCCATGCCACACAACCAACAATGCAGCCCGAAGCAGCTTCCCTCCTGACCGCGACGCCTGCCGTCGAAGCAGGCGGCAAGAAGAGAAAGTCGCCCATCATGATCGAACCGCAGGATGCCAAGAAGACGGCCAAGTCATCCCCGTCCGCAGCAGCAGCTACTCCGACGCTGGCGTCGGTCCACGAGACCCTCCTCGCCGAACTGCGACCCAAGCACGACGTGCTCCCCGCCTTCACCATCTCCTCGACAAAGATCCACAAGCGCGTGACGTGGCTGCTGCTGCACCTGCGCAAGGACAACGGCGACGCCCGCAAGCGCGCCGTGCTTCTCCACGCGCGACCGGCCGAGGTCGGCAAGATGATCACCATCTGCGAGCAGGTCAAGCGCCTCGTGGCGCAGGAGAAGGACGGCCGCTGGTATCAGTACAACCTCATGTACGACCTGCCTCCTCCGCCCAAGAAGGAGGACGTTGTGGAGGAGACGGTGGTGGGGCGGGGTGATGGCAACTCGGACGAGGACGACGACTTTGAGGTCATGGAGAACCGGTTCGAAAAGGCCGTGGTGCCGCAGAAGACGACCCACCCGAAGAAGTCGCTGAGCATCTTCCTGTCGCTGGAACCTATGCCCGAGTTGAAGGCCAAGGAGGGCGTTACCCAGCAGACGAGCGAGTCCTAGGGCTGCGGCAGGAATAGAAGAGAACAAACCTGGGCTGGACCGGACGTTCACATGAACAGATACTTGGGGGATTAGTGACGTCGAAGCCGCGAGGGGAAAGGAGAACCATGAATAGGCCGAGCCTAGGGCGGTTCTGTTGCTGACAGACGAAAATTTTGCAATTCGAGGCGTTGGGCGGTTACAAGAAGACTTTTTACGATTGATACCCAGTCACGATACGGATAGACATCAAAACAAAAGACATGTTTCGCTATAGAGTTACGCAGCCTTGATGTCGACTGATGCAATTACTCCGAATACCAATACTCCTGGTCGAAATGCGCACATTTTTCCCCCTCCGTCTTTGATGGACCTCAATACATGATTCTAGACGACAATGAGTACAAGCACGTCGGGAACACTCAGTGAGCAATGCCCAGCAACGCACGCGAGCACCGAATCCCTCGCATCTAAGACCCTGGGGGCGGGCCCGGCAGGGCCTGGCTGTTGAAAGTCCGGACTGGACATGGACTCGGACCGGTCCGTCACCCGATCTCTCCTTTCCTTGAAAATCGACGAGACCCCCGCCGTTCTAGTGCTTGCCCTCCTTGGAAGAGTACGTTATCCGCAGAACAAAGTTGACTACAACGGCCAAGAGGAGAATAATGGCCAAAAACGTCGGGCCGAAGCGGTCGTCAAATCCAGCCTGGCCGCGGACTCGAATTGACTTGGCACGCCAGTGGTAGGTCGCGAGGGCGTATATCATGGTGAGCATGGCGACGCCCGTGAAGAGGAAGGCGCTGATAAAGGCAGGGCGGTCGCCAAAGTTGAGCATGCCGATGGCGAGGGCGCCGAGGATGACGGTGAAGTTGAGCCACGAGAGAAAGGTGCGCTCGTTGGCGAAAAACACCTTGGGCTCTACGCGGGTAGGGAGGGCGATGCGCTTGCCTGCGTCACGTCTTTGTTAGATCATGGTGATGCTGGTGGGAGGAGGTGTCCGCGGTGGAGAAAGTCCCCGCGGAGTGGAATTGGCACGCACCAGGAGCGGTTTGAAGGAGAGGTTGACTAGACATGGCGGCGACTTCGTGATCTCGTCTGGTCGGGTGTTCGTGACGTGCGGGTAATTAGACTGCTGGTGTCTTCGTGTACCACGAGGAGAGGTTATTCGAGACCGAAAGGCTGGGTGGGCTTAGCGTTCGAGCTCGGACTCTGGGCGCAATGCGGCTCTGGATAACACCGGTGTCTTGGTCACTTTTCGAGAGCAGGAGGTAGCGACACAGCGTCAATTGACCGACCAATTGAACGACAATACTCTGAAAGGTTTACGGAAACATAAGCTGAAAGAGGAAAAGGACGTCGCAAGAAGAAAAAATCGAGAGAGCGAGACTTGCAGACCTAGCCGAACCGAATGAACCCGCTTGAAAGCTTGTTTGATACGATGAGAAAGCAACCAGACGCAGACCACGGCCCCTCCCCTTGAGCTCCATCGCAGAACTTGTGACGCTAGGCCAGCACGACTAGAGCTCCCCACCAGCCACAGCTCCGACCCCTGCTGCTAACCGTTGGACTGCTGCAACGACGCACACGTGCCATCTTTCAGTTGTGTGATTGGGGAGGCCTTCAGCAGGGGGTTCCTCATGCAAAATCAGTGCTGACTAATAAGCATGGCTGTGGCTGTGTGGCTGGAGAGGAAGTGAAATCTTCAGCATCATTTCTGGGAAAATTTGCACGTGACCCCGTTGCCCCGCGCACCTGCGCCAGCGACGGGCCGTGTGGGTGGTGCAACGCGAGGCGCTGCGCATCACAACACGGGTCTGTTTAGTGGAGGAGCCTCATCGCCTTGTCCCGTAATTGTCAACACCACCTGCAGATTTACACCTCACTCGAACCACGCTGGAACCCGATCATCCCTTACGCCCCAAGCTCCCCCTCGTCATTATACATAACTCACCTTGACGCGATACGAATTACGACGCCAATTCTCTTTGCCAGCGAATATCTGCCCTCGAAACCCCCCCCCTTTAAATTTCCAAACTTCGTCGCCATGTCTGCACCTGCGACTGCCACCCCCGTATGTTGACAATGCAATCCTCCGCAATTAGGTGTACAGGATCAAGACTGACACTCTGCCAAACAGCCCGTTGCGTTCAACCGCCTCAAGCAGATTGCCACTGATGTACGTACGCGAAACCGCATCCAGCATCGCCAACGCAAACGAGCAACCCATGCAATAGCTGACACATATCCCTCCAGGCGTGCCAATCCGCAATCGGCGCCGCCGATTTCTACGACCACGCAAAGACTGAGCAGTGGAACTCCCAGATAATCGTGCGTTTGGCCCTCAACATCCCACCACATCTCTTCCACATGACCACTCCACTAACATTCACCAACCCCCCAGTCCTCCGTCCTCAAGGCGGTAATTTCTGAGTCGACCCCCCAGGGCGGCTCTGCCCCCGCGTACAAGTTCGCATGCAATTCCACCATTGTCCAGCACCTCGTGCCAACTTCGTCCCTGAACAAATCTAAGGGTACCGCCGCGTCGTCGGAAGAGCCCCAGATCTCCACCTCGGCCGAGTCGTCCACCAACACGGACGGCAAGCCCCACGTCGGCCGCCGCGGCATGCACAGCGCCACGGGCGCCTACTGGGACGAGAAGAAAGACGGCATGTGGAGTTACAAGTACGACGGCGGCGAGGGCAAGGGGATGGACGTCGTCATCATGCTCATCTGGGTCGCCATCTAGGAACGGGCGCCTCGTGAGCAAAAGGCGAAGAGGGCGGTAACGGAGGAGCTGGTGCGCGAACTGTCGTCTGGGTGCGCCGACGAAGAGGAACGGCAGCAGCAGCAACAGCCAGAGAAGAACGCGCCCGCTACTCCTACGCCAGCCATTGTTGATCTGTTCTCTCCCCCCGGGTCGGAGTAGAATACTATGCTCGACGCGCGACAGATGTTCTGGAGAAAGCTCTCTGGAAGATTCTTGGCCCAGCTGAGGAAAGGGGATGGGATTAAATGCGGTCCAGTCTTACCGGTACATAAAAAGCGGGAACAGAACCATTTCGGGGGGGAGAGAGGGGTACGCTTTCTTTTGTCTGGTCTCTTCCATATTCATGGAACGAGAGGAAGGAAAAGCCCGGTATTCATCGATGGCGAACGGAGGGTTCCCTGTACGTCTATTCTAGTCGCGTTTTTACAAGCTGTCGAGTTCCACCCATGGAGCCGGAGTTTTGATGACATTTAAAACACGAAGAAGTCACGTTGCTCGTCATTCAGCAAATCGCACGGTTGCGCCGCCAATTTCAATTCCAATGCTGCGGCGGTTTATTTGTTTTGTTCATATTCCTCCCCAGCCTGGCAATGAGGCATGGTTGCTGCATTTGACTCAGCAAGTGTGCCATCCCTGTCAGCCCGGAATGTCATCGGTATGCACCTCCTATTTTCATCCCGCCCCAGCCGAGTTGCAAGATCGGAGCAAGCTCGATGTCTCACAACCAGATTTGGGGAGGAGGGTGGGATGCGTGTGTGTGGCAGCTCACGTGCGAATAGTAATCATTGATTTTGCTCTACGGATACATGGTCGGCGTTTCGGAAAAATGATGCAAGATACGAAGAAGCCTGCGGTTCAGCATGTCACTCTGGGGCGATTCAGCCATCCAACACGGGAAGCAATTCTGCACAGCGCCGCTTGGCCATAAAAAGAAAGTCTCGATGGCGTCTTTGACGATCGATTGGGGGTCCACGTCAGTTTGTACACCACATTATGACTTCATAGCAAATGCTCTTTGAGAGCTTAGGACCCCTGATCTTTCCTTTGGTGTCTACCGGCCGCTCGCTGGATCGCGCGCGGTTGAGCGGCGTTGACGTCTGCCAATCGAGGTTAGTCGACGGCGCTTACATCACTGGCGGGAGCGTTGAAGGGAGGGGGCCAGGCGGTAAGCCCGAAACGGACGGTGCGTCTTCACTGCGTGAGGAGGCAAAATCATGAATGAGGCAGTAGTCTTGGTACGCGAGCATGGTTCCTTTTCGGGACCAAAAACAGCCCGTGAATGCAATTGACTCGTTTTCTCTCGACGACGCCAGCTTCAGGAGCAGACGTCCCGGTGCCGGGCCCGGTATCGGTCGCCGTCACACCCTCTCCGGAGAGAACGAAGCGCACCGGCTGTTGAGAAGGTTAAGTGTCACGGTGATGGACACAAGGTTAATAATCAGGCTTTCGGAATTGTCCGTCAGCGTTGTCAGTATTTGGTCCTTCATCGCGACCGTATTGAGGGCAACTGCTAGCAGCTGTCTTCGTGGCGCACCGCTAACAACGTAGTACTGCGGCTTGGATGGCTCCAGCCATGACGCCGAGCTTGGCCGGAATCGCATGGTGCTGAGAACGGCAGGGAGCGACGGGAAAAGGTCAGATCATGAGGTACGCTGCAGTCTGGACTGGCTGGCCTGCTTCGGTATGCGGCGACGGGCGGTAGCACTCTGGCTAATGGATGCGCCAGATCAGATCAGCGAAACTGGTGGCGTTTCGAGCGCCTGGTCTGAGTAGCGTCGCTCGCTGCTCCAGTGCAATGTAGCCAGGCGTCAAGGCGCAAGCACCAAGTGCGAATCCCGTTGGTTCATTTTGTGACACGTTTCCTCCCAGGTCAGGCATCTTTGAGCTTCGATTGATATGGCCGGTTGCTGGCGGTAGGACGGTCAGAGGCCTGGAAGAAAGGTCTAGACTCGTTGCCCCTCTTTCTTTGCACCTGATCGGGCGTGCCGTGGGGCATCGTGAACCGATCCGAGAGCAAAACCTGGGGTTCGGGCTGTTGCTGTTGCAGCGAGTATGACAGCGGTAATTGGGACATTCTGGGGAACTTGACCGACAGGAACATGTCACTGCAAGGTTCAGAGAAGACCGTCGCTTCTTTCGACTTTCGAACCTCCACCGCTTAAGGACCTGCAGTTAATGCAGCTTTGCCCTGATACGATGTTTTAGACGACATCGAAGTACATACGATCCTGATCTGATCATCAGCAGTGCGATACAGCCTTATTGGCATGTTGCGCGTGGTCATGAGACCACGTTCTCCACGATGAGACCTGTCTCGCCTCCTCGCGTTGCAACAACGGACCTGAATGCCTACCCCAGACGTTCTTGGCCCGCTTGCAAGTGGTGATGCGGTTGCTGGAATTCATCATTCTCGACTGATAGGCCTCGTCTCGATGACAGGATGACAGAGGCATTAGATTAGTCGAAGGGGCCAAACAGGATGGAGGAGGTGAAGTCAACATCCCTGCAAGGTTGCAAAGGATGGATGAACGGAAATTGATGGAATAATCTCAGTGGCTTTTGGACTGGGCTGCTGGAAACGGTCGGGCATGGAGCCATGGCTGTATAGCGCGACAGGCGAGCGGTTCGGGGTTGCGTGCCTGATGGTATTTCCATCCGGTAGCTTCTGTCTCTTGAGCTTCGTCACGGTGTAAGTGCATGCCGTCGACCTTCAGTAGTAGGTAATTCCAGAAACCTGCGGACGGGAGAGGTCCCACCAAAGATACCCTGTCGGGTCGTCCGGGCTGCTGCTTGGTCAATGACAGAGGCAGCTGTCCGAGAGAGGGAAACCGAGTACATATGGCCAGAAGGGGTCATGGTCGAAATTGAGAGATGAGATTCGCCGACAGATAGGCGTGGCCTGCGTGAATGTCACTTGGATTAGGTGTGATGTGGTGAGTGAGTCGCATGTCTCTCGCTTTTCCGAGCTGCCGAGTTTTGCTCTCGGATCTGATGACTCGGGTGGTGGTAATCGAAGGTGCAGCGCGGCGCAGCTCGCTGTTGACCGCCTCGCGACGCCTCCCAGACTTCTACTTGTACGGAGTAAGGCACGGGGCACTATGCACTCCTATGACGAAAGTAGCCGAGCAAGTACCGGTACCTACCCCTAGGGCCAGTCCTAAGGCACCTACGTCAGGCACATGACCTAGTCGCACTCACCTCACCCACGGCCCACGACGGTGGAAAGAGGAGGCAAGTCAAGGACCCTTTAGTAGCCAACAGAGTGGCTCCGTGTGTGAGTGCTCGTCCCTCGAGATGGTTACTCCGTACTCCGTATGGATACAAACGTCGTCTTGGGCGTCAGCCGTATCCATCTTTCTCCAGTATTTTAGCGAAGATATCGAAGGTTTTTGTTGACTATGTCATTGGGCATGAGGGATCATGATTCGCGCGAGGATGCCAGTGACCGAATTCCCCATTTTTGTTTCTGCCATGTCCCCTCGGCCGGGCAGTCTGCAGGGACGAGGAAATGAATTGCAAAGGGGGGACAATAACGGGGGCACAAAAACAAGAGATGAAGAGACCAAAGGCAGTGGACGGAGAGCATGCCCGTCCTCCCCTCCTAACCCCCCTTCCATTCAGCGTGAATCCATTTGACCTCGTCCGGGAATACCTAGTGTTGATTCACTCAGCGCGTCCAGCAATAGCAGTCGTGCCTCGCGCTTGCCGGTTACCACACGCAGCTCAAGTGCCTTTTCAACCTGTTCAGCTCCTACCCAGCACGTACTCCATATTACCTAGGCACTTAGCTTCAGCATTCTCAAGGGACCACCTTACCTCAACCAGGGGAGGCGCTGGAAGAAGCTGAACCGAAAGGACCACAAAACTGCCGTACTTGGCAGCTATGGCGTAGGGCGAGTGAGTGACAATCCAAAGCCCTGGACATGTACTCCGTACTAAACTTGTGATGCACTCGACCTGCCTACCTTGGGAAAAGACGTGGACCTGGTTCAGGACTCCCAAAGCAACCAAAGCCCACATCCAACTGCTGCTACTGTAGAGGCGCGGACCCATGGACTGCATGGCTATCCGCCAATCTGGCCTACCATCCGTCACTGATGCCCTCCTCGGCCTGCCTAGCTATATACAAGTAGTCTCAGTATGTATACACTACTCACCAGGCATACCTAGCCTGACTGGGTAGTGTAGCTTCCAGCGGCCTACCTTTTCTTGGTACCGGTACATTGAAAATTCCTCCAGCCGGTCTGCACACCATCACACCACCAGTGACTAGCCACCACACACCTTTTCCTCCTGGGCACTTCTTCCGTCTCTTCTTCTTGAGAATACCACTGATCAACATTCAGGGCTGCCTTTTCAGGGTCCTGTCACTCTCGCGCTTGACGTACTCTTATATATATTCTCGTCGACCCCTCGATGCTCCGTTGCTAACGACCCATATATTCTGCTTCATGAACTTGCTATTGAGGCAAACCAACCCATTGATATCATCCATCTTCAACTACAGCCTTCCCAGCCACCATACCGAAGTCACCTGAGGCGAAACACCCTTTCCAACAGGACTGGCTTAACACATTATTCACTCATCTGGAGGAGAACATCACAAACGCCTCTTCCATCCTCACCAACCCAAATATCTGAACATCCCAGCTCCGTTTCGCGAGACTCTCGGCGCTCAACATTGTTGATTGCCGTCTATCACGCGCGGCATTATCCCATCAGTCGTCGAAACTTGCCTAGCCCGGGCCTTCGGCGACTCACTGCCCACCAGCCGCCTGCACAGACACTCGTGAACATGGTCGAAGTCATGCCCGCGGGCTTGGCCCAGAATGGCCACGACTCCCATTCTCAAGACCATGCCGACAATGTTGCAAGTCTGGCACGCATGCTACTCGCCAGCAGCATTGCTTCTAATCAGTCTGATAAGATGATGTGTCGCGAGGAACAGGTCGCCATGATGAAAGAAATCAGCCAGCATCAAGCCATCAAGGAGGAATTGAACAGAAAGCGCGGTGGATGGAGGACTCCCCGCCGTGGTTGGTCCATCACCGACACGCCCGTTGCCTCTTCTCAAGGCAGTCCTGCACCTGTCGTTGGGTCTCAGTTCCAGCCACCTCCCATTGAACGACAGGCGCCGACCCATTCCATCTCTCCTGTTCTGGAGCAGGGTGAATTCCCGGCGGCGGAAATGAAGACTACGCCGCATCCTCCTCACACTCGTCGTCCTCCTCTGCCGCCTCCGCGCCGCTCGTACTCCGTCATGGACTACGAGCCCCCACCACGCACTCATCGCCCATCGGCTCGTATGGACATTCTTGATCTCCCCTCGGAGCTTCACTACGCCATCATCGACTTCCTCGACCCCATGGACAGCGCCTGCCTGGGCCTCACCAACAGCCACTTTTACGACATTCACCGACGCATGCATGGCACGGTTCCTCTCTCCTCCCACCGCGACGGCCCCAATGACCTCGAATGGGCTTTCTACCTTGCCAGCCGCCGTGTACCGCAGTCCAAGTCCGGAACGTCGACCCCGACCACCGAAGGCCAGGACCCAACTCATCACCTCGAAGGCATGCGCCTGAAGGGACAGGTGTACTGTCGCAAGTGTGGTCACTATCGTTGTCAGCTTTTCCGCCATCTCCGTGGCTGGATGGGTCCTGATAGGGAATATTGCGAGGTCACCAAGAAATTCGGCCGGAAGGCCCCCGAGGATGCGGCTGACCATTGTTCCATCAAGTCGCCAAAGCACCCTCACCGCTGCGGTCGCCACAGCGCGAAGACCCATCATTCTCCCAAGTAAGATGTTTTGTTGGTGTGTTGCATCCGGCGCATTTATATGATAGGAAGGCAGAGAGACATTTGTAGCGGCTGTGCCATTTAGCGGCAAATACTTTCAGGCAGAGGATGTCACAGACTCGGTAAAGCATTGTATATTAGCAAGACGGCGTTTGTCAAATCACCAAGAGATGAACTCAAATTCTGCAATCCAGTCCAGGATTGGTCGATAGTAGTTCGCGGCGAGGTGACACAACAGACGGATTGGAGTAACCCACGCACGAAGCAAATGCTGTACACCAATAACCTAGTGCGTCCGCAAGATCTCGAGCATGTCTAGTCAGTCCATTGGAAATCGGACCCCTCGTTGCGCATGCGCAATGCATTTTGGCAGGCGTCGTCATTCCACATGGTGAAGTTGTTAGGGCCAAGGTTGTGACGTAATGTTGATCCAGATACATTGCGGAGTCGTCCGGGGACGTTTCGTCTTGAATGACGACCAATGCTTTGAGTATTTTTCGTTTATCTCGTGGTGCACATCTTCCGCAGGCGATCATGCAGTATGACTTGGACTAGGCTGCAGTCTGCGGCGGCAACTCTCCGGGGGGCGCGGTTCATTTTGTTTTATTTCGGCGCTCATGTCGGACAAGGCGTGTGGAAAGTCTCCAACTAGTCTTTGAAATCGAGTGTTGAAATATGGAAATTGGTCGAGACTTCGCGCGGTACCCATTTTGCGGTACTCGTTCGGACACCCCAAGGCATGGCCCCAATGTACTCCCTCCAAAGACCTAGTCGTCCACCTTGTCGAAAACTGTCGCTTGTATCGAAATTGTCAGGAGGCTTATATCACGTCACAATTGTCCAACAGACTCGGGTTGAGGACCAGAGAGGAATGGGGCGCGGTAACGGCCTCCGTGAGGGGGATGCATTGGTTTCTTCTGGCGACGAGGGGCCTCGGGGCATTTGGAGACAGAGTTAGATGTTTACTACGATGGGTGGTCGTTGAAATACATATACGGACAACTTGCTTAAGATGGCGACCAAATACTCAGGTAGGCTGGTACCCGGAGCGGTTATGTTGACTTCTTGTCCAACCTGTTGTTGTGCTTCCTGACGAACGGCTTCTTCGATAACGTGGCCTGCCCGAGGCTCATTCGCGATGCACTATCATCATGTATGGAAACGTCTGTGTCTGGTCGACGTCAGCTTCTTGCGGGGTTGAGCCATAGTCTTAGTTGCATTGCTCCGATTTGTAACGTGAATTTGCTTCCCTAGTTTAAACTGCATAGGTACAGTGTGCTCCATAGTCCTCCATTGGGAGTATTGGTATCGCTGGAAGAAGCCAGCCTAGGTAGGTAGTTGGCTAAATAAGAGTATCTCTAACCAGTTGAGACGTACATGCATGGACTTGTGTATGAGACTCTTCTCGGCAAGATCGTTCTCAGTCTGGCAAGAACTAAACTGTTACTCTGTGGAAGCCACTCTAGTAGCGTCATTTAATCTGTCAATTCGTGTCCAAGGGGGTTGAGTAGATTGTATTGATGCGAGGCCTTGTAGGTGGCGACAGCAGCAAGGAATAGCCGGAGACAACCAGAGGTGTGAGAAGAGTGAGAAAAGCTGGGTATAAACAAATCACGAAACTCAACAGACGGTCTAGTGGTCATCAGTCGTACCTAGCGGTCGATAATTCATTGAACGCAGTTTCCTTCTTACTCAACCAGCAGGCTTTTTGGCCATCACATACGTGCTGCCAGTACCGCCCTCACACATTTCCTTCGCGAACTGTGCAACGGCCATGGCTCATCATCGAGCGACAGAGCCCAACTCCCAGACAGGCCGTAATTAGTTTTGTGAGAAACCAAGTCACAAGTCACCCCGCAATGCTTTATATGATCTTGGAAGCAGAACTTGTAATCTACAATCCACTCGCGTCAGTCTGCCGAATGGATCCTCCGCATATGTACACATTCGCGCGCGTATACAAAAGAAAGGAGGCCAGGCCATCTGAGTGACCCTTGCAATATGCCGTTGCGTAATCTGCGACCTCATGTTGTCCTTTGCCTCTGTCGTCCCTTTTTACCTCCGCAAATCAGCTCCCTGAACCTCTCCATAACGTGTTCACCATCGTATTCCCATATTCGCAAAGACAAGCCATCCAGTAGGCGAGTAATTTACTTGCGGTACCACATGCGGGTAATCTTGGTGTTACGCATCTTGCGCTGGAGCTGGAAAATGCCGTACATGAGGGCCTCGGAGGTCGGAGGGCATCCCGGAACGTAGACATCGACGGGAACGACACGGTCGCAGCCGCGGACGACGGAGTAGCTGTAGTGGTAGTAGCCACCTCCGTTGGCGCAAGAGCCCATGGAAATAACCCACCGGGGTTCGGGCATCTGGTCGTACACCTGACGCAGGGCGGGAGCCATCTTGTTGGTCAGGGTGCCGGCGACAATCATGACATCGGACTGGCGAGGAGAGGCACGGAAAATGATTCCGAGACGATCCTGATCGTAACGCGGGGTGGATAGGTGCATCATCTCGACGGCACAGCAGGCGAGACCGAAGGTCATGGGCCAGAGGGAAGACTGGCGGGCCCAGTTGGTAATAACATCGAGGGATGTGCTGCAATAAGTCAGTTATGTCAACGATCGGTTTGTGGCTCTGAGGTCTGATATGAAGGTCGCAAGGTGGCGTTTGGGTAGAAGAAAGGCTGATAGGCGCGGTGACGTGGGCGAACGTACAGAGCGTATTGCATAACACCCTTGGTGCCCTCTTGACTAGGCAGGATGACCTCCTTGCGCTCCTTCTTGACGAGACCGGTAGAGTGCGACGCTGCCGGGCTGGCATCCTTTCGTGACGAGCTAGAGATGGAGGCAGCGGCGCGGAGAGGCATGAGGGACGCGGCAGGTCTCGCTGTAGGGACAATCGAGGTTAGCCATGCTCTGATGGGTTATCGAAAAGCGCAATCGGTCATCGGGTGAGGCTATCGAGACAGGGGCAATTGGTCGAGAGCTGTAAGTCGTGGTGGTGGTGGCGAAACTCGATGAGGGGAGTAGTAGTCGGCCGGAAGGTCGTGGAGGGTGGCTTACCTCGCAGGGCCATTGAGGCCGCTGTCCTTGTGGAGGAAAGCATCTTCGAATGTGTAGAGAATCGGTCTCTGGAGAAGACTGGACGGATCGGTGATGGAGTGGAGAGGTATGGTCGTTGGAGGGGGCGGCGGCCAGCGAAGGACGGGGAGGGAGGCTCAAAAGGGCGTTTCGTCGACGTCGTTGATGGCCCGGGGCGAAAATAGCTAAGTGCTCGTTGGTTTTCATTATCGAGGCTGTGATTGGCCGTCCGGTAGCCGGGATGGTCCGGGCTGCAGATGTGTCTTAGGTAAGCGTGCGGGTGTGGAGATGGGGAACCTTGGGAGTTGAGTGTCCCGTCACAGCGATGTCAATACCCACCCCGTGAGCCTGCGATGAATCGGCAGTCTGTGTGTTTGATATCTCAATATCATACGAAAGAACTCGCCACTTGGAAATTTGTACACAGCTCTTGGCAATCTTAGTAGTAAGACTGCTTGATATAGGGCGGTCCATTATCTCGCTGCCCTGTGCGTCCAGAACAAACCAGAGCGTCATCATCAAAAAGATCTGTCGATCTGGGCGCTGTTGAGGAAATAGAGCTTCAATGCTTCGAACGACTTTTTGATATACAAATATTGACGATGTGAATAGATGGGCGATGTTAGCGGCCGCAACTGTAACCGCAAACTACTCGCATTCTTGTACCTCATACTCTGCATACATGCATGCGCAGCCAGGCTGCTTCTATCTTTGACAACGAGAGGAGCCGCTGGGCGGCGAGCTCGGGATTGGTTTCGTCGTTTCATGTAACAAAACTTGCCACATCAGTGCACCTGTTTTCGACTTTCAGGGTCTTTACGGCTGAAGAGCTCGGGGCTGGTGTTCGTTGCCTACAGAGAAGACTGCCAGCTACACAATTTATCTTCTGGTTGAGAAATCATTATGGGATTCCCTTATAACTTTGCCTTCAATTTCCTGTTACGGCGGTGACATACTCCATGTAGCTTGCTGGGCTGAAAAGCACTTCGGACTGGCCAAAGTTGTATAACCATGACCACACTGAATTGGCAATGGAATCGCGACTACAGCACCTGGCGATTGCCCTGCTATCCATTAAGCACCTCTTAGTATTTTCTGCTAACCTGAGGCGCAACAGAGTGCCTGAATAGGCTTGGAAAGCCATCTCGTCATGCAATCGGAGGATAAGAGGCATATCCATTGGAAAATTTGAATGCGTGATGAACCTCCAAACTCCTTTCGTCCGCTGATGACCTATCTAGCCTTGATATTTCGTCCTCAACATCGGTGTCGTGCATCATCCATCTCCAGGTGCTCCAGTCCATCTCCGCCCTCGGACAGCTTTGGCTCGCGGCTCGGCGCAATCTCCCCCCCACCAAGCATTTTTGTCCCCACGCCCCGAAGAACAAGGGTGCTTGTTTGTCGCCGCATTTGCTAGTAAAGGGGCTCCAGAGCCGCGTATTTCTTTGCGAAAGCAATTATGGATTCCCACAATCTCGATTCAAGGTCCGACTTCAGCTTCCCCTGGATCGGACTGCAGCGTGGCTCGCCGCTGTCGAACATGGGAAGTCTGCAGAAAGTCGAAGAAGAAGCTCCGATGACCACCTGAACCACACCTGCCCCGTCTCGGTCTCAAACTGGAAGAAATCTCGTCGCCGCCATGGTGTGGCAGGCCAACCAAAACCCCCCGCGAGGCAGGTCGTTCAAGCCGCTGCTGAAAGGCGTGCTCGTGACCTTTGTCCTGTCCCTCGTTCTGACGAGCAGCTACATTTACCGCGACACAATCACCACCGAGGCCTCGCAGATCAGATTCACCGATGGCGAAGCGACCGACTACTTCAAGTGGCCATTCAACGCCAGCCACGCCGCCGACGCCGACGCGAACCCGATCGACTGGCTGATACACGACGCGCGGGCAAGACAGGACGCGGTGCTCCAGAAACGGAGTCGCACCCTGCACAACGCGGCCCAGCGGTACCGCGAGCGTCGCGGCCGACACCCGCCGCCGGGGTTCCAGGAATGGTTCCGCCACGCAACGGAGACCGACGCCGTCGTGGTCGAGGAGTTCTTTGACCGGATCTACGACGATTTGCGACCCTTTTGGGCGCTGGATGCGAAGACGATTGCGAACCAGGCGAGCACGGGAGAACACATCGTACGGGTGAGGAACGGCACGGCTGTGGGCGAGGGAAACACGGAAGGCAAGGAGCCGTGGGTGGACTTGTGGACGACGCTCGTCTCCGATTTTGCGCAACATCTGCCCGACGTTGACATGCCCATCAACCACATGCAAGAACCGCGCATCCTAATACCATGGGAGGAGAAGGAGAAGTACGTCGCAAAGGAGGAAAAGGCCCGGAAGATGCTCAGCAAAGGCCAGGCAACAGTCGACTACAAGGGCCCAGTTGCCGTCGATGCTGCGAAGGCGAAGGCGAACTTCAAAGGCTGGACGAGCGGCGATCATCGCAAATACTGGGATCTGGTTCGCGAGGCATGCCCGCCAGACTCGCCGGCCAGAGACGTGCCAGCCGCAACGGATCTGTCTCTCCCGCCGACGCTGCCGTATTCTTGGGAAGCGCCGTTCTCTCGGCAGGGCTACGTGCAAAACTACACCGGTTCCATGGATCCCTGTGTCCAACCTCACCTTCGCTCCTTGCACGGAACCTTTGTCGAGCCGCTGAACGTCAACACGACAAAGACTCTCATGCCCCTCTTCGGTGGCTCAAAACTGCGGGTCAACTCGGACATCGTCATCCCGGGAGCCATGTACCTGTCCGACGACCCGGCCTATACGGGCGGCGACACCCACGGCCCGGCGTGGCCCGACAAACTCAACCGTCTCACATGGCGCGGCGTAGGTTCGGGAGGCCTGACCCAGTCGGACAACTGGATGCACTTCCACCGCCAGCGCCTCGTGGAAATGCTCAACGGCACCACCGTGCGCGGGATGGAGGTCAACGACGTCCGGGCCATGACGTTCGACATGCCGCCCCTGGAGCGCTACAACACGACGCGCCACCGCGAGAAGCGCCTCGGCGAGTTCCTGTCCGGTTTCGCCGACGTCGGCTTCACCCACCTGTCGTGCGGTCCCAGCAGCGACCGCCGCAGAGAGTGCGCCTGGTTGTCGCCGCACATGTCCGTCGTCAACGCGACGCCCATGGCGACCCAGTTCGCGAGCAAGTTCTTCCCGGACGCAGATGGGTACAGTTTCAGCGGACGCTTCCGCGCGTTCCTGCTCTCGACGAGCGTGCCACTGAAAGCGACCGTCTACGCCGAGTGGCACGACGACCGCCTCGTGCCCTGGCTGCACTTCGTGCCGCTGGATAACACCTTCCAGGACCTCTACGGGGTGCTCGACTTCTTCACCGACGGAGACGACGGCGCGCCCTCCAAGTGGGATGTGCACAAGGTCCTCGGCAAGAAGAGCAAGGGCGACGACGCCGCACGATGGATCGCGGAGCAGGGCAAGGAGTGGGCCGAGAAGGTGCTCCGGCGCGAGGACATGCGGCTGTACGTCTGGCGCTTATTGATAGAATTTGCAAGGCTTTGCGATGAGCATCGAGAGACGCTGGCCTACGTTGATGACCTGCCCTAACTTTAATCATTCCTTGGATACACTTATACGCGTTGGAAAAGCATACCCTGTACATAAGAAGACTTTAATAACCCACCAGATACACCAAAGAATCGGGTTGGAGGGGCGGTTGAGGCTACAGAAAAGGAAATAAACTCTGTGAACCTTACTGCGGTAAGCGCGCCAAGATCTCCAACATCCTTGGAGGAAGCTTGTATGCATAGCCTGCCAACTATAAGCACCGTGAAGAGATGTCGTGGTAACAGCTTACTCGCGCTCAACGTGCCCTTGGAAGCTTATTTTGGCCAATGTCAGCGCTGATAACAATATGCCTTGCCGCGGACCGCTGGCGGTCGCTGGCGGGTGGCGAACCCAACGAGGTGGTTGCTCTGCAAGGGTTTGATTTTATTGACTACGAGCAGGCTTTGAAAGCTTGTCGCCCGCTCTTCGACCGTTCGCGGACTCCTTCGGCGCTGCGGCGGTCAGTCCTGAAGGGAGGGGAGGGGTTGGGAAAAGCACAATTGGAAAAAGACCTCCGCCGAGCTTTCTATTGCAGTGAGGCACAACCAAAGTCCCCGACGGCCGTCCCAGGATCGACCGTCAGCCAGCGGAGGCGCCGGATGTCTACCGGGAAGTCTGGTGTTGTGTAACTTTCCCTCGTGATCGGCACTTTTTGTGTTTCCTGTGATACCCTGTGAGTTGGCAGTGAGCCGTATCCTCCCGAACAAACAATGCCACTTACCTGGTGTTGCCAGCGCCCGCGATTGAGCGGTATTATTTAAACTGCATGAGCTGCTGCCACCCCCTTTTCGTTTTAATGCCGAAGGCTCAGTAAGACTGCTCAGTCACCGCCGAGTTCCGGTGCAACAAGGAGCAAAAGTCGCGGTCAAGATGCATGTTTGCGCAATCCCAACCACGTCCAATAGTGCCGGGGGCCGGCCAGGACAGACGACATGGCCCTCGGTTTGGCGGCGGTGGAGTCCCAAGAAATCGCCGGGCCCAAATGTCGCCGTCGGAGATGCCACAGCGGGGAACTGTGTGATTGCAAGCAGAAACAGAAAAGAGCGTCTCGTGTCGCTTTTGGTGAGTTGACTATTGAGAAACGATAATCTTGCAAGTTTGCGTGTGCCACCTGACACGTCGTACAGCCGAGCCCGTATTACGAAGCAGACACTCGACACCACGCGCGCTGGGATTCTCAAGGACACATCGACGATAAACACGACATGGACAGCCGGCAATCGGAAGACTCGCTTCTGTTGAAGCCTGGCGACGGGTTTTCTTCATGGTCGCTTGACGAGCAGGCGGCTGTGCCTGAAGAGACGAGAACATCCCGAGGCAGAGTTCGACGTCTGCTTCGCCTGCGCTGCCAACATGGCGGGCCACGAGACGTCACGGCTTCGAGATCATTATGGCGCCGGAAGAAGACGTCGCAAGATTCTGACACGAAGAAGAGTATCGACGAGACCGACGAGACCAGCAGTCCGTTCTCAAGCTGGGCATACGACCTTTCAGTCGGTCTGGCGTGGTACATGCCAGCACCCTTCGACCTCATGCCTCAGGGATATCCGTCAAGAGTGATCTAGTCTGGCTGCAACTGAGTTGCTTGGCTTGCATGTTGTCTATTCAAGTATCGGAATCGGAATCTTTTCTCTGCCAGGCGTCTAAGGTGCTATTTATTGTATCTGGTTATTATGCGTAGATTTTACTAGGTAAGTTAGCTTACTGCTTGCTGTTGCTTGTTTATCATAGAGACTTATCATAACAATATAGACTATTTCTACTACGTAACATATCCCAGGTAACCAGAAGAATCAAATAGCAAAAGAGTTCGGACCCTCGGTGTCGAATGGGTCCTACATCTCTGTCGCTCGGTTGTCGATATCAATCTTGAGTACTCGGGGGTGCGTGGCCAGGCTCGTATACGGTAGTTCTCGGGGTGGGAATCGAACCCTCGACCATGGCGTGCAACTGAAACCCAATGTTGCACCAGCAGACCTCGACCAGAACCCGTTACGCCTACGGGTCGCCAGTCTGCTGGTGACCATTCCGAGATGATTTGGATCTGAAGTAGAGTCTTGCGCAGGTTGGGGTGGTTGGTGAGAAGTCAAGGAAGGAGCGCAGCGAGATCGAAGGGTCGCTCCTGCCTGTGTTGGCAAGGAAGGCAAACTTCGCGGCAAGAGCGCGGATGGAGTCTCCTGCCGCGAGTTGGGTCTTCAAGGAGCCTGAGGCGCGTATGATGGAGTGTCTTTTCTTTGTGGTAACGACTGGCTGTGGGCAGATCGGTGTCGAACAAGGTACGCTTCCACTTGAATTGACTCCCTCTGTTCATCTAGAGGCGTTTTCGAGATATCCAAGAACATATGTTCCACACCCGAACGCTCTTCTTCGTATGAACTCTGCGACTTCCACGAAGGACCGGTTAAACCTCTCCTGGACGACCTTCGCCTCTCCTGTTTCCCTTGGGCTTTTGGCCATCCTATCAACACCAGGGCAATTGTGCCAGCCAAAATCACGTCTAGCATTTTTTACCAGGAGAACTGGGGTGGGCCTTACCAAAGTTGCCCCAGTATCTTTGTCTACGAGAACGTTCAAAGTTCTTGGCCGAAAACCTAGTCAACACATACAGGTTGAAAAGACAAGAATCAGTCGTCGGCGAGTGCCAGTTGTAGCGACAACGAAAAGATGGTCACATCCACCACATATCTCCAGTAAGGACTCTAAGCGTCCACGCCTGCATGGAACTGCTGATTTCTGCACAGCAGCCAAGTCGCCAAGTCATCCTGCGGGAAATGCATCATTCGCCGGGAGGATGGGGGAAAGCACAAAAATGTCGACGACAAAGCCGCACCATCACGGAAGACGCCTTTCTAACAAATACGAATACGTCGGATAATCTCTACTCAGAGTCGAATTGATGCAGACGACCATGTTCAACAAAACAAGCAAGATGTGCCAGACTCGGGCCCCAAGAAAGGCAGAAAGAAGACTACACTGACCCCCCGGCGATTGGGCAAGATGTTGCGTTTCAAGACGGCAACCCAGCCTAAAGCGAAAAACATTGAGCATGTTCCATACTTTGAAGAAACACACGTGCAACAAGTCACGAGCGATGGCATGAAGTTGGTCTGTTCATCGACCAAAGACATGATTGGACCGGAATGTCACTCATCGGTTAGCCGGACAAAGCGGGGCCGGTGTTCCACTGTTGCGGGCCGCGTCCATACTTGTTGCTGCTGACGTTGAGCTAGGAGGTGCTGAATCGAGCGGCATACTCAACCAGATTACCAAGCACCGAACCAGAGACAGCCAGCTTCAAACTCCATGTGACGACCACTGGCTAGCTCAACGGCCGGTCTCTCTAGCAGTTAAGCACTAGCTCGCAAGCTCATGTGACGAGAAACAAGGACGAGCCTCAACGACTTCATATATCTTTTCGAGACTGCTCTCTCTGCGTCAATTTACCCTTGTCGCCAAGCTCCAACCCCGCCAAGATACTCTGAATGGGATCCACGGTAGCTTCCGACGCAAATTTCGAGATACGGTGGCATTTTGGCCGGGTCGACTGAACTCTAAAATCATTGAAAATGGCAAGCGAACCACCAATTCGCGAGACAAGGAACGCCGGCGGCGATGTCGAGACCTTCTCCGACGACATCGTCGCAACAGAGACGACGAAGCTGCTGAACTCGGAGACGAGTTCTCGGACGCTCCGAAATGGGTCGCCGGCTGGTAGTCACCGATCCCGACACTCAGAAGGTGAAGATGCCGACGATGTGCCCAAGCGGTCTGTCGGCGTAACTCGGGCCATCATTTTGATGTTAAGCTTTTGGCTGCTCATCTTCCTCCAAGGTTCGTCGCTGACAATTCGTCGGTAAACTGAATAGAGGCAACAAGACTGACTGTGGGGCTCAGCGTCGAATACCTCGGGTATGACCATGACGCAATCCGTCATCGCGGAGGAGCTGAATGCCTATGAAGGCGCCATGTGGTTCACCAGCTCGTATCTCATTAGCATGGCTTCGCTGGCTCCGTTGGTCGGAAGGTTGTCAACCATCTTTCCGCCGCGAAACCTCGTGTTGCCGCTGGGCGGCTGTTTCGCCGTCGGCGGCATCATAACTTCGACGGCAAGGTCGTTCTGGGTGCTCATTTTTGGGAGAATCGTCACCGGTACGGGTGGTGCTGGCATCATGACCTTGTCCATCATTCTCGTTCTGGAACTTGTTAGCAAGAAGAGGCGGGGCATTTTCATTGGTCTTGTAAACGCCGGCTTCACCATCGGCTTATCATTCGGAGCGGTTGTGTACGGCGCCCTGCTGCCAGTCATCGGATGGGTTCGTGTTACCGTCTCCAACTTCGAGTTCCATACTGACCAACAGCAGAGAGCGCTCTTCGGAGCTCAAACCCCCATCGGTATTCTCGCAGGCGTCGGCGCTTTCTTGAGCATTCCCAAGTCCTTCAACCCGGACGAGGAGACGAAAACCAAGTCTGTCCTCCAGAAACTAGCACGCATCGACTATGCGGGAGCTTTCACACTCGTAAGCCCTGTCATGCCCTCCTTCGTAGCCCACTATCACTAAGACGGCCAGGTTTTCACAATCTCCCTGTTTCTGTACGGCCTCTCCGGCGACGTCCAATACACGCCCTTGGTCCTCTCAGCTCTAGGCCTATCTCTCTTCGTCCTCATCGAGTTCAAAATCGCCCACGACCCCATCATCCCCGTCACCATACTCTCCTCCCGCCCAGTCCTCCTCTCCTGCATGGCCCAGCTCTTTTTCATGTCCATCCGCTGGACACTCCTCTACTACACCCCCATCTTCGTGCTCGCCGTTCGCGGCTACGCCCCCGCCATCGCCGGCTCCATCCTCATCCCCACCAACATCGGCTTCGGCTCCGGCGGCGTCATCGTCGGCTGGCTGCACGTCCGCCGCAACGGCGCCTTCTGGCTGCCCTCCATCATCGCCCTGACCTGCTTCGCCACCACAATGTTCGCCCTCTCGCTCGCGGGCACCGCCACCACCCCGATCTGGATCTTTGTGCTCGTCGTCGTGCTCAACGGCCTCGCCACCGGTGCCACGCTCAACTACACCCTCGCGCACCTGCTGCACCTGAGCGTTCCGGAGGAGCACTTCATCTCCACCAGCCTCCTCGGCACCTTCCGCGGTTTCGGCGGCAGTTTCGGCACAGCCATTGGCGGCGGCGTGTTCTTCCGCCTCCTCCGCTCGGGACTCGTCGAGAGCTTCTTGCGGTTGGATGGCGGGGACCGGTTGAGCGCCGCGCGGGAGGAGCTCATCACCAAACTCATCGGCAGCCCGGCGCTCGTCTTCAACGGCGGGCTAGGGCCGGCGGAGCACGCCATCGCCGTCGAGAGGTATGCAGGCGCGTCGCGAGGCACGTGGCAGTCTGCTGCGGCGCTGGCATTTGTTGCTGTTGTGATTCAGGCCTGTACCGGGTGGACGGGTCCGGTCGGCGCGGAGGAGGTAGACGACGAGACGGAGGCGCGGGCCGTCTTGATGGAGAACGAAGGTGTCGGTGAGGCGTGAGTACATGTCGCTGGCAGCTCAGCCACGTAGTGGATGTGGTTTTAAGGTGTGGCATTGCATTTGGAGAGGGGTGTTGGCATTGTCAGCATCATCGTTCCCATTTTTTTCTATTTAAATGACGTCTACATAGCATGGAGGAGGGGCACTGCGCGGCTCTGGTCTGTTTAAGCATATTTTAGACTCTTGTGCCGCGATTGGCGTTTTCTCTCGCGGCAGGTTACTCAAGATTCCATAAGCTGTAAACTTGGACACTGAAATCTGCCACAGTTTCGACTTCTCCTCCCGCCTCTTCATTTTTTTATCAAAGAGATACGCGGTGTCGCCTGAAAGAGGTGTGGCCCCCGTGGATTTGTGGCTTTTCTTGGCTCCAGCTAAGGTAGCTTCAGCGACATCCAAAGCAAACATTCTCACTCTACCTCGCTGCTCAGAGATGGAAGCTCTTGGGGGGCTCTAAAAAGGCCGTACGGTTGACGAAATGTTACATAATATCAATCGACCTGCCGACGCATCTGGTTTAGACTTGGAAAGTGCCTGCACGTCCTCTGGTATCTCAACATGTCACAGGGAGGCGTCAAAGTGTAGACCGCTACTGTCAGCGTCCAGCAATGTCTCTGCAATGCCGATGAGATGCGCAGTGTAGCTCAGTGCATGCCAAGTGCCTGTGTATGGACTCCAGCCTTCAGCGGCCACCGTGGACGTTGCACCGCCGCCGTCCCTAACTCACGCCTTCAAAATCGCTGGGTTTTCCTTCAACGTTGACGAGAACATGGTCACTTCTGGACGCAGGAGTGAACTCGGGGCGAGTTCCCCGGGCGGTGTCGGGGATCAATCATATTGCGACAAGGTGACCTCTGCTCTCGCCAGTTGACATCGTCGACGCCGAATGCCATATTCGCAACTTCTACCAGAATCCTCCTGCGGGAGTAGCAGCGTCGCGCTCCTTCAAACTCGGTTCCCAAAATCTCGATGAGATGGCTCCGTTTGGTTCATCTTGCGGGAGGGAGAATTTCGATTCCGCATCGGCGGGCCGCCACTTGCTTGGCGTTGATGCATGACGGGTTGAGGGTTGGGTCGAGTTCGAGAACGGTCGGATGGATGGACTGATCTGCTTTCCTTTTTATGTTTGTGCCTTTGCGAGGCTTGGCTTACATGTCAAGCGGTGAAACTCGAGGAGTGCGCTCCACATTGCGCGTCGATATTATTTATCCACCAACGGAAACATCGAGTCCCGGTGTCTCGGTAAGAGAACATGATGTATACGATAGGCCGATGGGGTTATCAACCGTGAGCGGTGTCTGGTAGATTGCCGGAGGCTTGTTTCGAGGAGTTGAGGGTCACCAAAGTTGCACCTTGAGACTTCGCATACATGGCCAAGACTCTTGATATTGGGCGGCAGCGATGGGACGAGGCGGCAGCCGGGAACATCGTTCCACGCAAGCGAAACCCGGACGCCGACGGCACGATATCCACGAATTGTCGTTCAGAATTGTCAGTGACCCCAAGACTGGGTCACTTTGTTGGAAACATTGCGGATGAAGGAGCAATGTTGAAGTCGGAGTTCGGCTAGATCCACATCTGCTCGCTACGACCTCTCCGAGTTGATGCCATTGTCAGGCAGTTGGACGTATGATTGTTGGATCAGCATAAAACCCGGTGCAGGAGAATTTCTCCGAGCAGCCGTCGAGGCTTGCGGCATCTGCTCCGATTGTTGACAGCAGCCATGGCAACATGGCGAGCAGAGATGGCGTATTATCATGGATCCAGCCAGCATCAAGCCTGGGGGTAGAAGACAGTAGCGTCAGAAGGTCATCCTGGAGGAGTACATGATTTTCTCCAACGTCGAAGAGCCAAAGTTGTCCGAGGCTACAGACCGCTGATCTTGTCCTTGTCCGTCTGTGGCCGTCTTCAAGGGCGGAGGATTTTTAGAAAACGGCTGCCTACACGGGTGGCGATGTGATATGTTCTGGGGAAGTAGTCCTCTGTGCTCCGTAGGGCGGCCCCGATACCGTCGTATAACATGGGCGCCGTCCAATCAAATATTTGCCGATTGTGTTTCTACAATCGAAACCCAAAAGGGGCTTCTTGCATATCAGCGACGACGTCTCACTGGTGAACACCCTTTGATGAGATGAACGGCCTGGAAATTGAAAGCATGGCTTTGTAGAGGCTCTCAGACCAGAGCGAGGAAACCATGGCTCAGCAGAATTGCGCGATTTCCTATCTTGATGCCGAGTGTTCTCTCGAGGTGATTTGTTTGGTGGAGTGGTTTCGAAGACTTAGGTAATAGATGGGTGAAGCCAGCCAGCCAGGTTTTTTTTTGCGACGGAGACTTGACCGAGTCCTAGGGTGGAGGTCCTGCATACCACACGTAATCCTGCAATGAGGCGTTCCGCGGTTGAAGGCGAACGCAGCAGATATGGTAAGTTAGCATTGGCACTCACGCAGCCAAAAGCACGGGGTCGGAAGATGTCTGCAGCAGCATTTGGCCGTTGCCATGGGCAGCGAGTGCGGCTACTGGAAGATGATTTCCTACTGCGTATTACAACGTAAACGTGTATAACGTGAGCTTTCCATCCTACGTAGAGACTAAAACTGGCGGTGCCAAGAAGAGGATTGACCATGCAGTTGGTCCGAGGTAACCACACTTGGAGAGCCAAGACGGGTTAAAGTGGTGATGGCAACGTTGTATAAGAGATGCGGACGGAAGAGAACGATATGGACACTACTGCAAAGCGGTCAGATCAAGGGCAGCATGTTGCTGGCTGAGCTGACGATGGCGAGATTGTGAGAGGACGAGGCAATGAGGTGAGGCGAGGCAGGTAAGAGAAGGTTCGTGTAGTGGATCATCTTGCACCTTCACTATCATCGGTCGGGCTCTCTCCAGCGGGACGCCTACTGTGCGAAGTCCAGTCCAATCTCCCCCAACGTAGCGATGGGCAAGGCTTCTCATTGGCGGATTATCTCGGCCATTGGAATTCCGGAAATAGGGAAAATGCGGCAAATCTTTGCGGCGACCAAGACCCTCAAAGAAAAGACCCCGGCAACTGCACCTTCTGCAGCCTCTGCACAGCAGCAGTCTTAATCTATGTATTTTCTATGCCTACCTAACCTTTACCTTCCTGCACTTACCTTAGGGTAATGAGATGAAATACAGGTAAAGATGCCTGGGAGTTGCCTCAATTGGTGCAAGCAAATGGTACTGCCATATACTTAGGTAGGTACCCAAGGTAGCTACCTACAGAGAAGCAGATAAGCATGGAGGTCATAGGTACCTACCTAGGTTCCCTACCTTAGGTAGGTATGTACTCGCAGTAGGAGACGGTACTGTATAAGGCACCTAGTGTAGGCAGGTACCACCCAGCGTCGTAGTGGGCTGCTGCTACTCCCCCATGCATTTCCCCATTTACCCCACCATTTGGCATGCGCAAGTCCCATGGATCCCCCAGGGCATTCTTCTCGTCGCTATCAAATTGACGGTATCAGTCCGCGTCCCAGCTCCGACTCGATTTTTGATGAACCACAACGTCCATTCATCCCACACCTACGCTAAGGTGGTCTGTCGCTTCCAGCGTTGATAACACGCGCCACTGTGGTGGTACCTCCGCCGCAAGAAACCTCAGTTGAGGGTGTATCGCAATCTTCGAAACCACATACCTACTTTACACACCAGCTAGCGATTCGACAACCATCCTACGGTTGCCAAGAGATACCTTTCTCGTCTAGGAACATCATTATCGGGCCGTGCTCAGGACCTCCCAGAAAAGAGGGAGGCGCTGCAACAAATATTTCCATCAGCAGGGCAATATTCCCATCGGCAGGCAGCCTTGGGAAAACGATAGATCGGACCAGCAAAGTACAGAAGTTACAGGGTACGGACTGATTACTTTTCAGCTTCATTCCAAAGCTCCAGGAACACCGGCACGACAAACTCTTAGCCCAGCTTAGCCCAGCATCATCAGCACCGAGATCCAAGCTTTCATCCTGCGTTTCCAATCACCCAGTCAGCTACTAGGACCACCACGAAAGTCACTTCGGGAAGCACGATACCCCTGGCAAGGCTCCAGCATCGTGCAGCGGAACAAGCCAAGCATCGGCGGCAGCAACAACTACGAGGAACCAAAGACCAAGGCTTGGTGTCGTCCAGACATATTACCTAGCATCTGCACCGTGCCAAGCTTCTCGTCTTGCCCCTCTACCCCCTTCGCTCTTGTCAAGCTGTTTGGTGGAACGCAGTATCTGTGGTGGAACAATTCCTCGTCCCCAACTTCCATCAATCTTTCCGTCGCTCTCCACCAACGACCTCGTCCAGATTGTTCATTGCTCACGGTACCGGCCGCCTCTGCCGTATCGACCACGCGCTTCGCTTGCGACAATTCAGTAGCCCTGTCAAACCACCATTATCGCTCCTTCAGCTCTATTGCATCGGCCATCTCCATGCTCTACCTGGCCTGGCCTATACGCCTGCCATACTGCCATTGAATATTCAACCGGCCTGAATCCTTGCTTCACGACACTGCACCGTTCTGAAAGCTACCGTTGCCGTTTGCTCAGCTGCCTTGGGCGGAATATCTCCTTGTCTACCAAGCTAGTCCTGCCCACAGCCCTATCCTTACCGTGTCATCGGTCGGTTCGTCTCAACTCCTCATATTGCGACGCCGTCCACACAAACATCCACTCGCTCAGTAGCTGTCGGGCCTCTGTCTGACATATTTCTGCCACCAACTCCCCCACGGTCTTGCTCGCCCGCCATATGCGACTGGCCACGGAGCGTCATCAAAAGAGTTCCCATCGAGATTCCTCCCGCCTGCATTTAGCACACTGCCCAGGTCCAGGTCGGCCTGTCTGCACTTCAACTAGACGAGACTACCCACACTGGAAGTCGCAAGCTCCCGATCCTACTCCGGAGCACCAGCAAGCTCCGCGCGAATTGGTGGAAGAAACTACCAAGCCCAGCAGTCTCGTTGATAGGGCTCGATCTGTAATCGCCATTGTTCTGGCTGTACTGGCCGGGTCTTATCAAACCCAATCAAGCCAGCGCCATCATATTTCGACCAAGAAATCACGTATGCGGCACCCTCACTAAGACCCCCACTGGCTTCTTCTCCCTGGCGCATGTCTCTGACACCGTTGGATCACCTGACCCGCCTTGGCTTCGGTCCCTCTTCTTCGCCATACCTCACCATATCCCCGCCCAAACTATCATAATTCACTTGTTCTCCAGGCTGCTTCTACACTACTTGATATACCGGCTCGTCTTGTAATGGGACTTGGGCCTCGAGAATTCAACGATAATTAACCGGCACCATTGCGCCTTACGACAATCCGGGTCCTTTTGAAGGAGGAGAAGGGAATGTAGTGGCTCATCGTGGGCTTATTTCGCAGGCCACATCTCACTCAGCCATTCCGGGAGTGACTGCTCGATTCTCTCATCTCGAAATCAACGAAGTTTCCGGCCTTGACATGGCATCTGTCCACCAACTCGGAGTCGGGCCGACGCCCGCTCGGCCGCGAAGCATCAACGGTCCAGGAATCCACGATTCCGAAATGGATGTCGACCGTACTGTGAGCCCCGCCATTTCGAACGGCACCAGGTTTGGGAGTGCCCCTCAGCGTGGAGACACAAGGATTGTGGTTATTGTCTATGGCCCTGGCCAGGACCAGATCGTGTCCGTCTTCGCCGACGTTTTGGGAAAACCATTTTCCATTCGCTCCGCCTTTCAGGAAGTCACCGCTGCCGACCAGGGCCTTGTGGTTGGTCTTCCGGCGGAAGCTGCGAAAAACGACATCAGCGCTCGGAACAGGGACATGGTAATCGCCATCAACGCTCACTGCGTCAACCTCGGCATGCCGCCTGACAACTTTCTATCGGCCGAATGTGACTACGAGTTTCTCTATACCGAGTCACCGTTCTTCCGAAGAGACCTGGCCCGGTTCATCTCCTTCACCTTGGGCCAAATAAATCACCACGAGACGTTGATGGCCAAATCGAGGACCTACTTCATCTCTACGACGTTCCCTGACGTCAGCGCGGCCCTTCCCAACATCGATATTCTCACAGTTGGCGCCGATGCGGTGGAAATTCGAGTCGATCTTCTGAAGGAACCTTTGGGTGATGGCACGTACTCGGCCATCCCAAGCCTGAGTTACGTTGGGCAGCAGCTGATGCTACTTCGACAGCGGACGGAACTTCCCATCATCTTCACGACTAGATGTACCAGGGAAAATGGTCGGTTTCCCATGGAACATCCCGACCTGTACTACGAGTATCTTTATCGGGCGATTCAGTGGGGCGTCGAATACATCGATGTCGAGCTCTGGCTTCCCGAGGCCATCCGAAAGAAACTCTATGAGCAACGAGGTAGTAGTCGCATCATGTCGGCTTTCCATGACTTCTCGGGAACTTTCAAGTGGCCTTCATCCCACGCAGGGAAGGTGTACGTGGAGTCGAGCAAATACGCCGACATCATCAAAATGATTGCCATCATTAACGATCACAACGAGAACTTTGAGTTGGAATACTTCCGCTCAAAGATGAGGGCAGACTACCCGGATTCACCTCCTTTCTCTGGTGTCAACATGGGAGAGACGGGTCAATTTTCTCGAACATTGAACAGGGTCTTTACACCAATCACCCACCCGCTGCTGCCCATCGTCGCGGCACCGGGCCAGATGAGTGCCTCGGAGATTAACGCCGCTCTGGCTCTGCTTGGTCAACTTCCCAAGAAGAGCATTTACGGAATAACGACTCCTGCGTTCAGAAGCTCAACCCCGGCAGCACCATTCTACGAGAAATGCTTCAACGAACTGGGACTTCCCCACCACTTCGCCGTCTTTGAGCGCTTGCCCAACAACTTCCAGGCTATGGAAGCGTGGTGCAACCAGAAGAACTTCGGGGGCGCATACCTCAGTCCTGCCGTGTCCTGGAGCGCGCTGGTGAAGCACAGCCCCTTCTTCGCGTCACTGAACGCCGGAAAGGGTCCGGAGCTGACCGAAGCGGCCCGACTCATTGGAACTGTTGACACCATCATTGTCAAATCTGGATCGTCGTCATCTGCGTCATCGGCCCCGCCTTCCATTCCCTCAAGCCCACGCCACGGACACCATGATTCTTTGGGCCATTTGAGCTCCAGCATCTCCAGACTATCGCCAAATACGTCGCTGATACTGGACAATGCAAATTGGCGAGGTATCATCAGTACATTGACGAGAGACCTGGCGCCGTCAGCGTACGTTGGTCGATCAGCTGTTGTTCTGGCGACGTCTGTCGAGGATGCCGCGTCAGTGATGTACGCTCTGAAGGCTCTGCGAGTTGGCAAGATATATACCGTTGGCTTTCGCACACCGCCAGCCTTGGCCCGCGACGGGCCGATCATAGAGCAATTCAACAGTCTCGAGAGTCTCAAGAAGGCCCAGACGGTTGGCGATGACGCCGCACCTTTCTTGATCGTATCGGCTCTTGGGGCAGACAAGAGCAACCTTGTCGGCATGCTCGTACGCGTGTTTGGCGCAAACACCAGAGGGAGTTCCAATTTCAAGAAGGTCTTTCTGGATCTTGCTGATGTGTCGGGAGCCAGAAAGGGCGGCGACCCTGGTCTGATTGCCCAGCAAGCTGGATTCTCTGCTTACAACGTTGCTGATACGTCAGCCTTCACCACCGTCGAGACACTCAGGCTTTTGGTCGGCCAGAATGTGCCCTACAGTTTCGTCAGGCTTGCAAGCGGCAGAAGTCTGTTCTGAGCCCAGGAAGACCGAGTTCTTGGGTGCCGAACAATAACATAACGTTTAAAGTGGGACATATTGTCTGAACCATGCACCGGATAAGAAACACTGCCGTACGGATATCCGCACCACAGCCTCAGTTCAATGTCACGTTGAAAGTAAGTCTTGTGCGACCCAAAAAGCCACATCCAGTACCAGACGACCAAGACCGACGAGTAATCAGCCAATATATTCCAGATCAGGGACGCTTCCCCGCGGTTTGTCATGGGGCTTTAGGAAAGCCAAGACGAGCCATCTACCGCTACCCCCAGGTGCGGAGAGCGGAGGGAGCAAGAGGAAGGGACCTTCCTCAGGCCGCATTCCCTCGACTCTTTCTAGTGGGAGAGCGGCCCACAGAGTCATATCCGACGACAGAGCCAAGATGTGCGGTGGGAGTTGCGGTGAGAGACGGGTGGGAGGCGGAAACGAACCAAGGCGTCTCCTTTACAGTTGAGGGAGAAAGAAATTTGGCGCCATGGACACAGTACTTTGCATGTATGGCGTTTTTCTTAGTGATTTGGTTTGGAGCAGAAGGGAGACGATTTAGGGAGAGCATCTACAAGATCTTCAAGATCTAGTGTTATCTAGCTTCTGCGTGCGTCATCTCGTTTGTCCAATGACTTCCTTTTTTAATTACAGCGTGGTTTCGAGAGCAATTCGTCGGGCGAGCGGCAATGGTCGGCTGGTGAAATGCAGTACCACTTTTCTTTTGCATGTGTATGCTTGAGCTTCATCGAAACGTGACCTACAAAATACTACCCCCGCCCGATCTTGACGCATGCTGACTCGGGTTGACAATCTTCAGGACCCTGTGATTTGCCCCAAGGCGAATCTGCATCCATCCAGGTCGGCTAAGGCTATCGGAGAGGGTGAGGGCTCCAAGATGGAATCCAACTTGCTCATCGCTTCACATGCGTAATGTCTGCTGCCCCCGGCACTCCTAGCAAGGGGAGAATTGGAAAATCTGCCATTGTGCCGCCCCAGCTGTTTGGGCAATGAGCGGCAGCAGACTATTTTGTCAACCCAAGGTTTGAGTGCTTTCAAAAATTAACGATGAGATGTGCGTGTGGATGGATATGTTTGTGTGTGACCCCCGTGGTATCGCCTCTGCCGACAGCAGAAAGGCAGGAATTCGCGTGTCATCGTGTGACCAGCTACCCTCCGCAGTCCGGGAAGCCTGCAACACGCGAGGCAGGTTGAGCCCGAGTGAAGTCGAAAGACCGTTGAGCAAGGGCCCTCTCGTTTTCCTGCGACAAGCCCAAAGTGTCTGGACTCTCGCCTTCGGCCCCCCGAGACGGCGAGGCTGCATGTAGTCCGAGGAACGACCCAAGCCCGTGGCGCGCAGAGTCATGACATGAGATCTGGAATGATACGCAAGTGAGATGACGCATATCGCAGGTGGTGTCTTGCGTTGCGAGACATGCATGCATGGAAAGTCGTTTGTGAAGAACGCCGAGACATTCTAGTTCGACACAATGGGCGTGTAACCTGAGTGAATTCCGAGGCCTTCCTTATTCTTCTTCGCACTACTCGAGTCTATATTTTCCGAACATGTTCAGTCCAGTGTATCGAGGAATCTTTGCTTTGCGTTTGAGACGCCCGTGGCTCAGACGCTGTAAGCGAGAGACAACGCGTCGTACAGAATCGACCTCTGATATCACCTCGAGTCGCGAAGATGCCTCGCTTCGTAGCCGAAGCGGGAGATGTCTCGCTGCGCTCCGTGTCAGCCAACATCTCAGCCACCAAAGCCCGTCTGGTCTTTTCTCCTGCACTGCTTCGCGACGCTGCGTGTACAACCATGTCAGTTGAAGACGCAGAGACGTCTGCAGCGCCTGATCGGGCCGTCACCACCTTCAGCTCTTTGAAGATGGGTGATGATGACGTGGATGCGGGAGCAGGCCACTCCAAAGGCGGCAACCTCGTCATGCAAGGGCGGGAGAGCTGGGCCAGGCCGCACCTGGGCCGGATAGTTGTGCCCCATCTCTGGGTGAGAGGACTGACTTTGGTCTTGACGAATGACAGGTCGTGACGAGTGCGGGAATCTCGGGAGAAGAGCTTTCTGTTCAGGGCGTTCGTGACGCCAGAAGCGGTCGCTCATGCTACACAGTAAGCGATTTGTGATGAACGGCAAGGATTGATGCAGTAAGCTGATAGATATGAGGTTCCAGAAGCAGTACTTTGGAAATGTGAAGAAAATGAGGTCTCACTCGGCGGAAATGAAGCGGAGGGCCAACGTCCTTGAGCGGAGTAGCCCCCAAACGTCGATGATGTCGTGACGCGTAATAAGAACTCGATAATCACGATGGATAAATCCAGTTCCTTTGTTTCACATGATACTGTATATCAACAACATGGCAATGTTGATGGTATTGCAACTCGGCTTTACACTGGCAACACAGTCATTGGCGACTCGGTAAGAAAGCACTGCAACGGTCATAATGATCCAACCGTTATTTGCAAGCCGATTGATGCCTGCTGAACTCGTGGTATCACCCAAGATTCGGGAAGCAGGCTTAGATGGTTCTGTCAACTTGAGGTGTGTGTGCCTAAATGAAGTTCAGCAGTGGCGGAGCTGAAGAGTCCTAGCCATCCAGAGCGACCTACGGCTCGCTGCTCGCTTCTCGCTCTAAATGGACGCGAGGTCTCTGTTAAACACGGGTCTTTGACTCCCGTCAGCTTCTGTCCTTGGAGTAAGACCTTGTCCCTATGCCACAAGCAGCGAAGAGGTTGCCTTGAAGGGTGGTTTGCCGGGCCAGCATTACTCGCTGGTCAGGTGTCGAGAGACATCCGTGTAGGAGCAGGTACTCCTGCCAAATAATTACCTCAGGGTTCAAGACCTGCAGGCGTAATGGTGGTGCTGGCGGTGGATGCTGTGGATGCGTGGAGGAGAGTGCGGAGGGGGGGTGCTTTCGGTGGAGTCGTGCTTCTCGCAACCCTCATCTAGCATTAGCAGTAGTCAGGCTTGACTCAGACGAAAGGTGGGCCACGTCCATTTTCCCCAAATACCCCAACGGATGAGTCTGTGGCTTGGCTGATTGGTACGGCTGGATAAGAAGTGAATGGATGGTGAAGCGTCTGACAAGAGGAGCTGTGGGACGGGTTCGCACTTAGCCGCCGGTAAGCTTAAAAAATATGCAAGGGCACCAGAAAAACAACCAGACACAAGGCCGACCGGGTGAGTTGCTTGTGAAATGAGGGGTCGAGAGCCCGTCCTTAGGGTTGTAACTACCATGAAGCTGCGAAGTGCCGTGCCTCTCCGTCAGAGGGAGAAAAAGCCTGGCAGTTCCGTACACTGCTGGCACCATCAGAGCAGCCGGTATGATGAATGAGGATGGCGGGTCAGCCACGCACGCTCAAGCCAAGCTGCAGAGGTGGCCCGGCGGCCAGGCACTCGTTGGAGGTGCCATCCACAACAATGGCAAGCGAAGAGCATATTTGAAAGTCCAGGATTCTCGAAATACGCATGCAGTAGCTTCAGTTGACTCTCCAGATCGGAGCTAGCGGCTGCAGGATATAAATTAAACGGTAAGTTGCTGTGTGACATGCTGTCGGAGACACGTTTTTGCGTTACCTGGCCCTAGGTACAGGGTATGCTCAGTCGTCCTTGGCGTAATGATTTCTAGTACGCTCGGCAGTCCTTCGCTGTATGAAACGTGCGTCAACGGCATGCTGATACATACAATGCTGGCTCAATAACTCGCAATGGTATAGATCCGCTCGGTAGGTGAACCGATGTACAGACGATCACAACATCCTCAGGAGCCAAGAGAGTTGCTCATAACGGCAGGTCGCAGCAGCTGATACGGTCTCGTTGAATGCCTGCTGTTATAAGAACAGGGAAGCTCTCATATAACGTGCTGTAACCCCGCTTAGGCCGGGTTGCGGCAGTCGTGGGTATCGAGCGCCTTCTTTTTTTGACCATTATGGGACGCATCATTGACACATGAAAGTACCATCCAACAAATTGTAAGAGCATCGGAAGTGACATATACGATGCCGGGTCACTTTGATGAGGTGCGGGATTGTGTTTCTCAGATTGGGTGATGAGACCTGCGGAGAGCCGAGACCGGCGGTTCGAAGTGGACTCCCTAACTTGAACGTCAACGAGACGACACCAGTCACTTGCGAGTCCCAAGCCCCACGTCCAGCCGTCAGGGCTTGGTGATGCAACGACGGCACATAACTGAGAACGGAAGCAGACCCGAGCGCGATTCGCAAGGAAAACTTGAATCGGCTTCTATGGACCATGGCGTTCTCACAGGCGTTTGAGTATGCAATCTCGTGCCTTTTTTTGCGCTTTGAGCACCGCCAGAAACCTCAACATCGCGACTTCTGTACAACACAAACTCATCGTGTAGTTGGATTTGTGGATGCAATACTGCGCGATCCACGGTTCCTGGGGAGAGTTTGCGCTACCGGTTGGGGTACATGAAGTGGGAGAATGCTGCGTCAAAGCTTCTCTCGGCAATGCATCTTAATTCAAGTTAAGCAAAGTCCGCGCGACCTCTTTCTGAACAGTGCTTTTCTCGGAAAGGGTTTCCCAGAGGCGGGAAGTCGATCGGTAACCACGTGCAACGCAGGTGTTCGGTCGCAAAAACCCTGCTTTCATGTTACCGCCTCGCGCGGTCTCGTGGTGGTGACAGCACAAGACGTGCAGGTCTGCCCCAAAATTTGGAGAACATGGCCGTTATTCTTTTAGCCTTCGTGCAGTAGCGCAGGATTCGTCCCGCGAAATCAATGGTTGTCCGGCGCCGCAGCTGCATGCCTGCATGTCATGATCACTCCCTCCTCCCTCCGGACGTGAGTGGACTTCATAGCGAGACGCCACGAACAGCACGTATCCGGCTTCTTTCAGACGTACCCGTGGCTCGCTCAAATGCCACTTCCTGCTTAGGTGGCATTGCGTCGGCCTGCATCGGTCTGTCAGGCTTCGGCCGCTGCTCGGCTCAGCGTGCGAACGAGGGTGGGTGGATTCTGGAGGTCAGGTGTCTTCGGATACTGCGGGGCGAGATCTTTCTTTCCTCTTGCTGCATACTACTGCGGTATGTACGGGCACTCTAGAGTCATTGTACTGTGTCTTCGATCAGGTATGCGAGGCTCAGGCCTTGCGAGTATTAGTCGTCGTCACGGGGGCGGATGTTATGCCGTTTCTGTTGGCCGATTCTTTGGAGGCGAGGTCCGGTTGCCCGTGTCCGCTTCGTGTGGAGTGAATTGACAGAGGACGACTGCTCCAGGGGCTGCCAATTGATAGTGGTTGGGAAGCCGTTATCGGTGATACGGACTGTCTTGCTTAGGCCTGGGAAGATAATCTATCGGGAGGCGAATTTGGCAGTTTAATGACAAGAGACACGGTCCCGCGGCCAGGTACCGGCCATAATCCAGAAACCTGGCATCGTGCAGTGGCAGGCGGGAAGGCACAGCGGCGGCTTTGCTATGCTTTGCAGCGGCCTATGTCCGTCGTGGCGAATGACGCACTGGTCTTTGGGAAATGCAGCCAATGAATGCTTGGAGGCAGGGCAGCATGATGTTTCCGTGCACCTTGTCTGTGTCGAGCAATGAAGCGTATGATGTCGGGTGGCTTGTGTTGGGTTGACTGTCCGCAGGCCAACGTGGTTAATCTGATTCAACGATGCTCTGATTCGAGCGGCAAGCAGCAGACGCCATCATGGTTGAATGCAAGGGGACCCACGAGAGATTCCTGTCCAATTGAAGTTTTGGCTTGTTCGAGAAAGCTAAGGCTTCTTCTATGTGACGATCAAGCTGTCTGTCTCCAGTGATGAAGAAACGTCGGGCTCTGTTCAGGGGAGGTCTGGCTTGAGCGTGTACTATTACCTAGGTGTGTAACTGGGCAGTTGAGACTTGCTTGGCATCGGGACGCTACGATGTGGTCCAGCAGGAAGGGAAGACTAAAGCAGAAAGCTTCTCCGCATCGATCGACAACGTCCCCGCTCCCTTTCAGCCGGGGCTCTCAATATGGTACCTTACGTGGCGCGGTGATTGTCAATCTGCTGTTCGCCGTTGTGGTTGGTGATATTGTTCGGATGGCCTGGCCAGGCCGACATCAGAGAGAGAGAGAGGTGCTGCCCATCTCCTCTCCCAAATCGATCTGATGTCCCGAGCCGCTCCTCCCCTGGCGCGACTGGCGGCAGGCAGACCAGGATTATGGTCATGCAATGATCACATCCGGTTGCCATGTGCTGCCACGGCGGCCGAACCAAGGGTCCTTAGCTGGCATCGAGTGTAACTGTGTGGATGGCACGTCACACCCAAAGCCATGTATTGGATGGCGACCGAGGATAGCAGTACATGCAGCAGCTGGCTTACGCAGGAGTTAGCGAGGCTTCTCAACTACAAGAGTAAAAACAAGAAGAAAAAACGGGAGAGCATTTGATGCGTGGCATGTGCAGGTAGAATAGGTATGAAAAATCGACATGTGGTTCACTTACGGCTTGTGTGACCCCATCCTTGGCTTCTCCAAGACACTGGGCTTGGATAGCCTGGGCCATCAGGCGGATAGAAGTCGGCATGAAGCAAGTTCACATCAACAGCTCGAACTCAGAGGTTAGGTGTGTCGAGATAAGGTATCCTGATGTCAAGGTGCCCCAGGACTTGAAGGTATTTTACCTTAGGTGGGTGCCTACCTAGGTAGGTACCGGTAGTGGAGGTAGGGAAGGGACGGGGGATGCTTACGGATAGGTATGTCCACTCCAGTCCATACAGGTAGGTAGGTAAGGTAGGTAGATCCATAAGGTAGGTACCAGGTCGTTATCTCGGAAACGGAATAAAAGTCCCGATCGAGGAGCTGCTCACGGACGGGAGGGCAGGGACATCCACCTTGGAGGACTGCGCCTTCCCAAAGGTATAATCAACACCACACCACACTATACCTTAAGGTACTTCACCAACTTCTTACGCGCACATCAGTCATGCAGACGAGTGTTCGAGCACGATGCTGCCCTGACATGCGTATGTCAATGGCAGAACGCGTCAGGTAAAGACCCCGAAAGAGGAAGCAGCCAGACCCAGACCTCGAGTCACCTGTCAACTGCCGCCCATTCTGGGTCACCATGCCGTCAAGTTCAACATCGCCACTCTTCGTCTGCTTCGAGTATCATCTAGCCTGGGCTGGCTTGACCTTCGATTCTGGGCCGACCCGCCCTGATTCTACCGTGGGCTACTGGCAGGGTGCCAGGGTTGTTTTCATCCCATCTTTTTCTCTTGCCTGGGGATCCCAGTCACCTTGTCCATGCATGCCTTTCCCCTTCAGTACCACCACACATTTCCATCTTTCTGCCTTCCCTCCTCCACCCAGACGCTCACCAATCTCAAGAAGCCCGCTTTGCTTCACATGCCAAGGAAAACGGGCCAGCATCAGCTCAAAAGCCGCCAACTCAAAAAAGGAAATCTTTACGAACGAGGCTCAGCACTGGCTGGAGTAGACTAGCCAGGCTCACCTTTTCTTCCTCAAGGCAGGCCTACACTGGCGTTTTGCAAAACACTCCATACTCCATACTCCTCACTACCTTACACGATGACACTCTCTTTCCAGCACAGGCCGTACTCAACCCACGAAGGCGGGCTTCGTCGCTGCTTTCCATCTCAGATACTGCCAATCCAACTCCACTTGACCACCACCGACACTACTCCTCCTTTCCTTTTCTCGTCTTCATCTCCTTTCTTCTTCCCGGTGTCATTGCGACATCTGGCAGTGACGTGACAGGGGCCTGTTTTGACGTTCAGTCCCTGGACGTCGGTGTGCCCAGAGACCATGTCATCTCATCTAGCGTGGAACGAAAAAAGGACCTTGCTATGAGGTTTTTATCATTGCATCCATACTCGGCTCGTTGCATCTTGTGTCAAGTGCCGCTCTCAAATGTCGGTATCAAGAGTCATGTCCGAGGTAGTGTTGTCTGGCACCGTACCGAGGACAAAATGACCTGTTCAGGGCACCTTCAGCCTGCGCCAAGGGCACCCCTACTGACGGCTTGATGATATGGCCCGACCTTGGCGGCCAGACGAGTGCCGGCTCAGCCAACGGGGTCTATACCCTCGTGACATGGTGCTCCATCTCTGTCCTGCCCACCGCGTGCTCTTTTCCGCGAGGGGTGACTTGTGCGCTGGATATCCGCGTCGGCCACCCGGCATCAATGTCGCCCATACCCTCTTGAGCTGGCAAGCAGAGTGTCACCTTAGAAGCAACCTCACAGCGTTTCTCCGGGGCGCTCTGCCGGGCACGATGTCTGTAACAGGAAGGACGAAGCATCGTCACGGCCAACGCGGGGGTTAAGGCTGCGAACACAGCTGGCCTCATCCCAACACGTTGCTGATCTGCCGAAAGGTTGACTTTGGCGCATCATGGCCCGAAAGTTCAAAGTGAGTCTCCCATGTTCATCTCAAAGGTTGATTCGACGATCCAAACAGTTTTCGTCTCACATCGCTGGAGAACAGCTGGCCAAGCCGTGTGCTTGCTGTTTCTCTGCCGCACGCATTAGTTTGGTTTAGATGACTGCAATTGAATACCAACTGCCTGGCCCATGCATGCGGTACGTCAAGTCCGTTCACCGGGCTTTTTCGAGACATTGTATGGCCCTGCATGCCGTGGGGAGTACAAGTCGGCGTTGCAGTTCCCGCTCCAAAGGTACTTCCCAAGAGGTTGTCGTTGGTAGTATCGGGGCGGAGAAGGCTGACTCGATGGGCAGAAGAGTAGGCGAAGAGAGTTGGCGTTTCTGCCGCCCACGTGTTGACAAGCCCGTCAAACATGGCGAGCTACTGTAGTATGCTTCTCACAACATGGCACGAGCCATGCGGAAAGCATGATGGGCAGACGACAATCAGTCAATCTGGCGAGCCGGGATTCAGACCAAAGGCTATTGAATGAGCTGTGGATAGCGGGTGTTAGAGATGAGACCCATCTTTACGAGCTTACGGTGAGTTAAAGAATCATGTTCCTCGCACCGGGCGGAACGGCTGTTGCGTGCCTTAAGCTTTATTACTAAGTACGTAAACCAGGAGATGCCCTCGACGAACATCTTTGCTTGGTTTAGGTATCCATGGATGAGCGGGTTCTCTCCTTCCACTTTCCTCCATCACCCACAACATTCGGCCAGTTCGGAGGATGGCACAACAAATCAGTAGCACACCGGGAGCATTAGAATCCTGAAGAGCTGGCCTTGTGCGAGTGCATAGGTAGGGACGCATATCTTCTTGACAGCCATGGAGCAAACAGCTTGTCACGGGACTTTTGTTGGTAGGAATAGAAACAGGGTAGTGACATCGAGTGGCTTCGCTTTACTGGGCGTGGGCAGGCTGCAAAGGCGATGCTATTGGGTGCAAGCACCCGCTGACTCGGATTTTACCGGTCACCTTGTTACCAATTAATTACCTCCAAGCTCGGTGGTGATGTTGATGGTGATCTTCGTGGTTTCAAGTCAACCATGCGGGTACGACAGGTTTCCAGCTCCTGAGCTGGATTGTAGGCGGTTAGCATCTAGATGAAGGTGGTTGTCTGTATCCGTATCCGCATCCGTAATCTGGAAAGGATATTGGACGTGTTTGAAATACCTGCGGCACCAAGCAGGCCTAGACTTATGTGTCTCTGTTTAGGACCATACAAGTAGACGACGCATCGTAGCCAGCCTGGCTAGGTAGCCGAGGCCCAGAGCGGCGGGATCATGACGTTCCAGGGCGTTTCAGTGGATCTTTCGGCCTGTTCCTTGAGGTTCTTTGAAGTGCGCAGTCTGTACTCCGTACGGAGTACCTACTCCGTATAGCACTGTGAAGTCAGGTGCCTTGTGATACCTTACCTCAGGTAGGTAGGTAGGTAGTCAGCCTGGGTGTGCTTTCCCTATTCTATCCATCTTGTGTCTTCTTTCCTTCCGGTTGACTAATCGTTCCTATACCCGGACCCGACCTTAGTCAGGCAAAGAAATCCTTCTCACGTACTCCGTATGTGCGACAAACGAGGCAAATACCTACGGAGCTGCTACTACGTGCGCGTAACCTTTCTTGTCCTACCTTTACTTTGACTACCTCGCGCAAGTAGAGAAGACCACACAACTTTCATCCGTCTTTCATACTCGTCCATCTGATATGCCTCTTACCTTTTGTCTTGGCATCGGCCAATACAAGCTCGCAGCCAATCCACCGCTAGGTCTACAAGTACTCACTATCCGTGCCTTGGCATCCATACACGGTGGGCACTGGGATTGTTGGAAATCCCATGGTGCTTCACCACACAATCAAACTCAAACTCACAGTAACCGTCTCCGCCAAATGCCGAGCCAAGTCACGAACCCGAGCTTGTCTTACTTGTTCTCGTCCCCGCGGCTATCAGGCATGTTCGGATTTTACTGTGCGCAGACGAGTCCACTTTCATCACACTTGAAGAAGAGCACATTCCCGCTCGGTGCTGGCTTCCCAGTCGGGCTCAGTCAAGGCACTACCTGTGCAAAGTACGGAGACAATTTTCGGCACCGATAGCAGGTCTGGCGTCAGCATCACCACCACCACTGCCATCCATCCCAAGGTACCGCACAGAAACAGTCAGATCTCTTATTCCTGTCCTCAGGCATTCTCTGCCCAATCCTCGACGCCCGCGTCGTTGCTGGACTGCCCCTGCCCCGTATGGGCAGAATAAGCTGTTCATCTCGCATTCCTCCTCCTCCATCCCGACCACAGTGGCATGCTGCAGTGCGACAAGTGACCGCACGCGCTGCGGTTTGCGTGCAGAAGGCTCACATTCACTCCCCATCTCGCGACTCCACACATCCATCCATTTTGGACCCTGGTTCCGAGCGCGCTGTGCCTTGTATACTACAAGTCCGGATACTGGCACGTCTAGTCGTGTGAGATGACGAGAAGCAACCTGCGCGCCACAAAGCAGGTACCTCATGTTCGTTAGCCACGCGAGTCTGCAGCAAGCCGTCTCTCGAACAGGGAGGTGGCCTTTTCCTTCTCCTGTGTCGTCCGTCATTGCTGACTGGTTTGATAGAGACGCGCTCGAGTCTCTCGAAGCCAACATAGGACAATGCGAACGCTTCCCTTAGACCCTTGCACGGCATTGTCAACAATGTTTGAAGCATACACACACAGTAGCAGGTCGTCGGCTGGGCATCGGCGGGTGATTGTCAGCGGGAGCGGGCTGTTCCTCTGCCTGTCCCTGTTAACCTTCCGTGACTCGTTCTCCCTGTTTTTTTCTTTCTTTCTTTTTTTCACATTGCTCTCTTTTCTCTGCATGTTTCATAGATCGACTCAACACGACGCCGGTAGCAACTCAATGCGAGAGTCGCGCCGTTGGTCAAATACCGACTACGCAGCACGAGCAAAGGGGAGCCTGGACACGTTATTCAGACCGGGAGCTTGGGGTCCGGAGACGTCGATGGGCAGTATTTCGATCCCGGAACAGATGCGTGGACAACGTTCATCTTGGCGAACATCATTTCCTGCGAGTTGCCAGCAGCTTCAGGTACTCAACCTCGGCCGCCTCTTCTGCGCCAAGTACCGGGGCAGCAGCAAAAACTGAAGGACCTCGCCACATTCTTGATAACTGGGGCCCTCCATCCGGGGCACAGCGAGAAAGAGAAGGAAAAGTGAATAAGAGAGAGACAGCAAGAAGAAAGAAGCCAAGGGTCGGTCGGCGTCAACCAGTTATCCTTGTCCATGATCCCAGCTTGCCAACCCCAGCACGGCTCCAAGTCGCATCGAGACCTTGGACAGAACAAGACAAGCCTCTGAGGTTACCCCCCCCCCCCCCATCCCCCGGCCCNNAAAAAAAGCCCCTGGGGGTTCCCCCCCCCCCCCCATACCCCGGCCTGCACGCTGAGTTAACAGCTCAATGCCCCATCTTTCCCCAACATCGTGTGCCCCCCAAGCCGGGCCTTCTCGCTTCTCCTCTCTGCGCTTCTCGGTCCTTTCTACTGGGGGGGGAAGCCCTCTCCATTCTCCTCAGGCTCCGCTCCTCTCCTACGAAGTATGGATACATGTGTGCTGGTTTGCGAGTCCGTTAGGCCTCGTTCTCGCTGGCTGCCCGTTGGTGTGCACTCGACCCCATCTCTCACTCCGCTCCGGGCACCTTGGCCCGTCTGTTAATTAGTATGGTCACCACTCAGAGTATGGAGTACCGTTACAGTGAGCGCTGTTCTCGACTTTCTGCAGCTGTGTCTATAGACTCTTCGCCATTTCTCTTCCACCGCCTAGACAGAGACAGAGACAGGTACCTCCGGTCTGCCTCTTGTCGACCCTGGCCGGTGCTCTGCTGTGCTCATCTTCTTTCTGTCTGCACCCTTCGTGCTACCTTGCCGCTGGTCTGTCTGTCTTGATTGGAACAGGTCTCCTTGTCAATCTCCTCCCCTGGTTCTGTAACCGTTCCCTTTTGCTGCCCCTGTTGCTTGATGCATCCGAACTGCCTCCCAGGGCGACGAGGGACGAACACACCCTAGTCCGGCTGCACTAGCCACCTCCACATGTCTACTCGTAGACAATCACTTAGGGGGACAGTCATCATTTTACCTACTAGGCCAGGCCTGGCAACCTCTTTGCCTTCCTTACTTCATAACTTCACCGGTCCCCAATCCTCTGTCGCTAGCTCGGATTGTCTTTTATTTGGCTCCTGTGCACTTCATCAACAAGGCTCTTTGTTTAGAACACCTGGTTGTCAGCCATAGAAACATTCGCCCAGATAGTCAGCGTCACCCCGATATGTCTCGAAGCGCGAAATCTGACGCTTAGCTTGTCCGATCCCACCAGCTCTCTAGCTTCGCCACGTCCGCCAGCGTTATACCAGCTTCCACCACGACCACAGCTTTTTACACGTTGCTGGCTCCCAGCTGGTCAAGATATGTCGACGTCTATGTTCGAACCAATGAACGGAATATCGCCCCCGGGTGTCCACCCCGTGGCCATGGCTCGTCCCCAGGTTGGAATTGAGCGTTTGCCAACCCGGCGAATGAGCAACGAGCCGCGGGAATCCATGAACTGCAAGTCATGCCGCAAGCGTAAGGTGAGACGCGGCGATAACTTCTGTATCCTTCGGCGGGAGGCTTCCTGTCAGCTTCTAACATGGTATCCCGATAGATCAAGTGCAACAGGCTTCGTCCTTCATGTGAGGCATGCCAGGTGTTTCAGTGTCCATGCATTTACGGTTAGTGGTTTTGACATTTTCAACAAAACTGACCCCAGTCCAGAGCTCGGTTGGACTGATCTCATTGTGGCAGACGCCGTACCCAAGAAACGTGGACCGAAGACGGATGTTCTTGAAGCTCTCTTGAAGAGAGTCGATGGCTTGGAGGCAAAATTGAAGGAGAAGAACGCGGGAGAAAAGACGCCGACAACACCAACCACTGCAGGCATCAAAGACGAGGAGAATGCCCGAGGTGACGATGAGACAGACGATGACCCCAACCCGAAGCGCCTGGCATTAGACACCAAGGTTGATGCAGACGAATCGGCCGTGTATTCTCCCGCCCTTACGAGGTATGTCACCGACTCGAAATGATATCGTGGTTAAACCTAACTCGTTGTTGTAGCGAGCCATCACCACCAGGTGTTCAATCTGACGCTCTTCTGGACACATACTTTTCGAGGTTTCATTCCAAGCCTTACCACATTCTTGACGAGTCTTCGGTTCGACAGCGGCTGCAGTTGAACCAGCTCCCCAACTATCTGGTACATGGGATTTATGCCGTTGCTGCGAGGTACAGACTTTTGACGCTTTCTTCTCCAACAATGAGGTTGACTTGTTCGACAGGTACACACCTCATCCCAGTGGCTATCAATCTGCCGTCCAGCTGAGCGAGGACTTTGCCGCGAGAGCCAGAGCCGAGATCGACACGGATGAGCCTTCAGTTGACGCCCTTCAGGCACTGCTGTTGCTGGTGATTGCTTTTACAGCGGCAGGCAAGGGAAAGAAGGCGTACATGTTGATGAGTGCGTTGACTTGATGATGACATATTATCAGATGCTAACACGAGGTAGCGAACGCCGTTGGCATGGCCATGGCTCTGGAAACCCACCGTGAGATGGACAACAACGCAAGGGTGACTCCGGTCGAAAGGGAAATGCGAAGAAGGCTGTTCTGGACCTGTTACTTACTAGACCGGTTCCTCGCCTGCGGATCCAAGCGACCGTCTCTCGTCGGTGATAAGACCATCCTCCTCCGGCTTCCCTGTTGGTCGCCGAGCCCGTCAGCACCACCAATCGACGGAGAGTTCTTCCAGTCTGGCTCGAACTTGCAATTTCTCCAGGGCGCAGGGAAGAAGTCTCAAGGCAGCACGGGCATGCTCATTGATATCAGCCGCATACTCGGCATCACCAACCGTTACTTGGCGGCAGGAGGAGTCAAGGGCGACTCACATTTTCCTTGGCATTCGCTCTCGAACCTGTCCAAAATCCGCCAGGATTTGGACATTTGGGCATCCGGAACCGAAGACGTCTTTTCAAGCCTGGACACGCTGTTCGGTCAGCCAGACTCCACCATCCTGGTCCTGAGCAAGCTCATCTACCACCTCATCCACTGCCTCATCTACCGACCTTTTCTGCCCATCGACCTGGCTGAGCTCGCCGGAACAGGCCAGCACCAATCGTGGCAGATTGAGGCGACCAACATGTGCTTCCTGCACGCAAATGCCATATCGGAGCTGGTAGAGCTAGGGAAGCAGACCGGCACCATCGAGTGGCCAGCCTTTGTGGGCTACTGTATCTGCACCGCCGGCACAGTCCACATTCACGGAGCCCACTATAACAAGAACGGCAACGGAGACTCGACAGTTTTCAGCATGTCGGCAGAATTCTTGTCGAGAGAGATGCAGCAGCTGAGCGAGCTGCGGTACGCGTGGGCCAGCGTCCAGCATCAAAGGGAAACGCTACAGGGCATCTACAACGCTCATTCCGAACTCGCCAAAAATCTGGGGAACAACCCGATGAGATATTCCCCGGCATTCCACCTGGAGGACTTCTTCGACAGGTACTCCAACATCAACATTGGCGGCCCTGGTGGTCAAACATTCAACTTCGACGCGGCCAACTTGAGCTTGTCAGACGTTGTTGTCGACTTCACTACGGATACATACACCGGTCACGACCTCTACGCACCCCGCGCGAACAGCATGCATGAAACCGAAAGACCGAATCTCAAGCGGAAGAACACGGCCCCATCAGGTCGCAAGCGCCCGGATCCGAAGGTTCTATCGCCCCTGAGCACCACGAGCATGGCACCTCCGCATGGCCTCCCGACGCCATCTCATGCAAGGCACTCATTCTCTCACGCGACTCCGACCATGGCCACCCATCCATCCCCCGGTCTCATGGCCACACCGACGTCGTTGCCACCGCACCCCGAGATTCTAGAGCACGGTCAAATGGCCATGTCCCAGGGACAGTACGACGAGACGGCAGCCAACAACGCGGCTGCGGCGGCAGCGGCAGCGGCCGGATTCTCTCTCGGACACCAAGCTCCCCAGCAGAACAACATTCCCACTCTCAACACGACCCCATTCTCGCCTCAGTTCAGTTTTGCAACCCCCGGTGCGAGCGGCAACAACGAAGGAGGCAGCTACGACCCGATGTTCGGCACTCTACCGACCAACGCTTTCAGCAGTCCTGCGGCGTGGCACGGCGACGAGGGGGGCGGAAAGGTCTCTGGCGTTGCCGCACCGAGTCCCGGCAACAAGAGCAACAATGGCAGCACGGGAACGGGGCCCGGCGAAGAGAAGGATCCCTTCCTCAGCCTCCTCGAGCAGCTGGCGGAGAACGAGCACCAGTTCGCTCGTCCGGGCAGCGAACTCGATTTCTTCTTTGGCGGCGCTGGCGTGCCGCAGTAGACGACTTTATCTGTACGATTCGACGACTCTTTGCATCTCTGTCTGGTTTACGGGCCCAAAGCGAAGGGCTCATTCTTTTTAGCCAGCACGATACCTCGATGCGCGTCTTTTCTTGTTACTGAAACTCGGTTCATATTCAGGCTTGGAAACTGGTATCCATCTAGAGGCAGGGCGAGGGGGGAGCAAAAGTCATGGGGACTAAAACAGCACTTCTGGAGAGAAGGTGATGATGGAAATGATGTGGCATGTTCTGGGAGTTTTCTACATGATCTTTTTGGTTCGATCAATATCCACTCGGAGGCCGTGTAAGAACGAGCAACCGCGCATTTCTCGGTCGGATTCAGGACTTTCTGCAGAAGTTGAGTCATGGAGGCTTACTTCTATTCACTTCCGGTCGCTGGACGACGGCGGGACCTGGCTTGAGGCCCGATTTGAAAAGGTGGTGGTGGTGTGGTTTTGGAGGAGAATTTTCAGACTCTGTCGTATACGCTTCCTAGAGCCTTTCACGATGAAGACAAATTCCCACCCATTTCGCGCATCACAATGATGATTTTTGTGTTGTTTTTTTGGTGTGCATTTGACGTGATGCCACGATACGCCGTCGAGTGCGAGAACGGCCGGTAGAATGCCTCCAACGCACGCGAGTCGGTCTGATCCGATCGGCCCCCAAAACCCCATTGGTAGCTCTCTGCATCTACAGTAGCGAGCACAACTAGTTACCAGCCAAGACTTATCGAGGAACCGAGTCTACTTGGGGTAGGTAGGTATGCGCGCGTGTAGCGTGCCGCCGTCCCTCATGCCCTCCCCCCAGGCGGTTCAGAGTCCGGCAGCTGCTCATTCGCGCCCTGGCGGAGGGGGTCGACCGGGCCCTGAGAGGTTGAGGCACGTACTGATTAACCACATCGTAGGTACGGTGCGGTGCGGTGCGGTGCGGAATGACGATGCAAAGTAGCATACTATGTATGCCATGCGCCAGAGGGACAGGTGACATGGACCATGGACCTGGGGCGGGCTTTCTCACCGCATCGCGTGCATTGCATTACCATCCTCTCCTCCTCCCACCACCCCCCCTTCCCGGCACACCTCACTTTTCTTTGGTAGTCTGCTGCTTCGCGTTTCCCCTCGTCAGGATGGTTGACTGGGGGGGGGGGGGGGGGGGGGGGGGGGTGTCTTTTGTCGCGGGG